>CATIWM010310552.1:0-18210 GCA_949671775.1 Mallotus repandus
AAAAGAAAGAAAAAATAAAAAAAATAATGAAAAACAATGAGAGACGAATGGGGTAAAAATGAAAAAAATTAAAAAATGGATATTCTTGAAAATAATATGGGTATTCATGTAATTAATGATAAAAATAGAGTATTTTACTAAAAATTAGAATAAAAAAGTGATGTATTTATGTAAATTTCTCAATCTTTATCAACTTGCATTATATTATATTATATTATATGCATATAATATATTTTGTTGGTCAAACCACTGGTATCCAAAATTTATTAAACTTTTAATCATTAGATATATCAACATCTGTAAGAATTTTTTTTTTTAATTTAAACAAAGAAAAACTTGCTAAATCCACAAACTTGAATAAGTTAGAAACATGCATCAACTTAAAAAAAAATCGAAATTTTTTTACCAGTTTCAAATATATAACAACTTAATTAACTATTAGATTTGCAATATATATATGTATATGTATATATTGTAAAATGCTTGTCTAAGCATAGTATTTTTTGTTTTGGCCAATATGTCAAAGCATGATACACTCATTATGAACGCGAATCTCGGAATTCCAATTCTTTGAGACTTGCCAAGCTAAGAAGAACATATTCCTTCACCAACATATGACAAAACTCACAACAATATTAATATGGCATCGAGGACGATGACCATGTGAAGCTGACACGGACATTGTCATTGTCTGGCTACTATACAGAGTAACGTGAACCTGGAAGTATTTAAATTAATTAATACGTACCGTGCCCACATAATTAGCTTTAATTCATGACTATATATATACACACACAAACATACTAACACAAGCAGCATTAAGAGTACTTGTACTAGGCCTGATTTATAAATTAGGATGGCTAATAGGTTTAATTATTGCTCCGCTTTGGCAATGTTAATAGTTGCTGGAATATTAATTTCCGGCGAACATGTTTCGGCCGTTGGCTGCGACACTGATCTTATTGGTCTGGCAACGAAATGTCAGGAATATGTTGTAAGAAAAGGGCCGATGAGTAATCCATCTCGACAATGTTGTGAAGTGGTGAAGAAAGTGAACGTGCCATGTGTGTGCTCTCATGTCACCAAACAAATCGAAGATTTAATCAGCATGAAGAAGGTCTTTAATGTTGCAAAATTATGTGGCAAGAAAGTTCCTTCTGGAACTAAATGTGGAAGTACGTCTACTTTTTTTTTTTTCAATGTTAATTTTTTTTAAGCTGCTTTTCTTTAAGCAGCTATATATGTATATATATACTTCCTTTGACATTGAACGATAATTAAGGGATTATTATTATTATCATTTTTGGCAGGTTACAGAGTTCCATCAGCAGCATGAAAAATACATATGCGAATATGAAATGGGCAAGTGGATATGTAATGTTATGACGTAATTATGCGTTGTTTTATTGTTCTTTGTTTCGTTTCACATTTCAAATAATTAATAATATCAGCAATATCTTTCGTTTCATATTTCAAACAATATCTTTAGTTAACTTGAAATAAAAACTTGAAAGAAATATATAGTTTAACCGCACCATATCTCACTATCTCACTAAACCTCATATACAGTTGAGTTAAATTAATTATTAGAAACTTTTTATCGTTATTATAATTCTATTAAGTTAAATTGAATCTTAGTTAGACTTTAGATAGCGGATGTTCAAACTGTAGCACAATTCTGTAAATGTACGAATTTTGACAATACTATAAAGTAAAGTAATAAGTAGAGTATCGTCCCACAATAATTAATTCACCAGATACCAACTATTTACTATTTCCTTTAGCAGGCAAAATCAAATTCAAATAAAAAACAACTAAAACTAATATTTAAACAATTAACTAAAATAAAAAAATAACTTAAAATTCAATAAATAAGATGTACTAGAGCTTGGTTTTATTTCACTTGTTAGAACTTGAATTATGAAATTAAATTTAACTATTTCATTGATCATAATTAAATGTGCGTTTGGATTGAGGTTAAAGAATGTTAAATGTTATTCTTGTGATGCATTAACTCCTTTAAGTATGTTTGACAAACTTAAAAATATTAATGTTAACAGTTAACTCCTATTAATAGTTAACCTTATTTTTATATATTTTTGTTAACCTAGTTAGGAGCAGAGGAAAAGTCTGTAAAAATTTATTTTATTAAATATTTTTTTTTCTATTATTTTATATTTATTTATAATTAATATTTTTTAATATTTTTTATATTATTAATAAAATATAAATCAAATCTATAAAAAAATGAATAAATTAATTTATTTCTCTTTATTTTTGTGAAATTTTTTAATAATTTGACTTTTTAAATTAATTTTATTATTTATGAAAATTTAATTATTTATTTAATTATTTATATTATTTTAATTATTTCATATATATTAACAATTTTTTTAATTAATTATACAACTTATACATTACTTTTTACTTATCAAACAAGGTTAACAATTTAACTGTTACATTTGTAATTATTACTTCCTTAATAGTTACATTTGTAACTGTTGCATCCCATATTATTAACCCGATCCAAACACATTGTAAGAGTAAATTATTTTATATTACCTAAGGTCTCTTTTGAAATCATTTAAGCATACTAAAATTAGTTACTAACCTATTTTCAAGGTTAATAGTTTATCAAAGTTTAGTAAGCTTTTTAATAATTTAAAACTCCTTAAAAGATTCGTCTGCTTTCATGGTCGAGCTTCCTAAGTCTTATGAGTTAGAAGCTAGTAAATTACTAATATTTCATTGATGGCAATTTACCCATAAACATGCACAATCAACCGAGCCCTTAATTGAATATAAGACATCAAACACAACTTATAAAATTGACTGAAGATCAATTCATTAATAGAAAAATAAAAATCTCAACAAGTCCAACTAGCTACTACAAAACCAAACCCTAAATAATTTAGTTACTCATAATAAATCATTCAAATACTATAAAAAAAATTAAGCATGATATAATAGGTAGATGAAGAGAAGAAAAGAAAAAACTAGGTGAAGTAATCTTCGATCTTCAATCCTCTTTAAACTCTTCAATCTCACGCTTGAAATCCTTGATAGCTGTTTGCAATCTCTTTTCATAGAGCTAAAATTCTCTATTAATAGAGAAAATAATGAAACATTCGTTGAAGGATCAAATAGGTAATTTTTATCCTTCAATTCTTTGCCTAATGAGGAAAATATCTTCACAAATTAGTTGTGCCTTTGATCCGGACACTTTATAAATGCAAAATTTTCTAAGAAAAAGATTAAAAGGACTTAAATTAAATAGGAAATAAAACTAAACCAAATAACTATAATCCTAATAAAAGACTAATTATTAACTAAAAATTAAACAAAATTTAATTAAATACTAATAAATGGTTCAAAATTTGTACTAACTTATTGCTTGAAAATGATATGGAGTTGGCTACTTGGCGAGGCAAAAAACTGGATTTGCCAGGAGATTTGGAGAAAAGAACATTCATTCTTTTACCAGGATAAAGATCCTTGTAGAAGAGGAATACAGGAATAGAAATTTCATCAGATTCTTCAGAGAGAATTGATTAGTGTGATTTTCATAGTAACTAATGCCACAAAACCTGTTGTAATATTTATGTGGGTTATAATATTGATCATCTTTCCAAGCATTTGGAAGGGTGCTTTTGTTGTCTCTATCTGCTTACAATTTGCAAATGACGATCATCAGCAATTGCTCTTATAGAATCAAAATTTATTTTTGGAGTTAAAAAAATAGCTAACCAGCTGAGTCTAAAAGCTGTTGCAGAACTTTTGGCATAATAGTGTGTGGTAACACCGATTGCTAGTACTCTCCAGCAGGTAGAGAAGCGTCACTTGTTGCTACAACAAACTACAAAAATAAATAAATAAATAAAATAAAAATCGAAAGTGTCATTAGTTCTACAGTTTTGAAGTAACTATTAGAGGTAAGTATGGTGTGATTCAGTTCGGATAATATAATTCTCCGAAATTGCTCTAAAACATCAGAGATTTAAAAATTGAAGCTCTAGAATTGCTCCAAAATTTCAGCTTAGTTTGGAGATAAAAATTTGAACAAATTACATTAACCTCCCTGAAATTAGATCTAATTTACATTTCAAAATCTCATGTTTCAAAATCGAATATTAGCCTCATATAGTTTTACGAACACTTAAGAATTTTTGTTGACTTTTTTACAAAAAATTACCATTATATCTTTATTTTAACAGATGTCTTCTCTAACCCCATTACATAGAATCCCTTGCATTTATCCCAAAGTTTATATTTGAATAACGATGAGAATTGATGAAATTACATTTAAAATATACATTTATAATTTTGTTTAAATTTTTAGTTTATAAAAATCATTTATTAATATTTCTTAAAAATTTTAAAAAAAGTTAAAAGTAATTTTTATAGATCTAAAAATTTTTTAAATTTCAAAATTTTACGATCAATCCATATACATTTAATAAAAAGAATTAAAAATTTTCTATACAAAAAAAATTTATTTTAAACATTAAAAATTAAAATTTTTAGATCTACAAAAATTAAAAAGAATTAAAAATTAATAATTTTTAGATCTATAAATAAAATTTTAATTTTTTAATTTTTTAAAAAAATATAAAAATTGGAGAAAGGTAAATGCTAAGAATTTGATGTAATAAGGTTAGAGAATAAATAATTTTCCAAAAAAAAGGTTAGAGAAGACAATGGTACAATTGTCATTTTTTATAAAAAAGTCAACAAAAATTCTTAAGTGTTCATATATAAAACTATAGGGAGGTTAATATTCGATTTTGAGACAGGAGATTTTGAAATGTAAATTAGGTCTAATCTCAGGGAGGTTAATGTAATTTGCTCTTAAAATTTTTAGTCCATCTATTAATTAAAATAATAAATAAAGATATAATTCGAACCAAACTATTAAACTACGAACCATTTCATAATTTCATTATAAAATTAAATAATTTTTTATAACTTTATTTATCATTATTTTTTATTATAAAAATTTTAATTTTTATAATACACTCTAATAATACACCATACAACTATTATACTTATTTATGAAAAACTGTATATAAAAAATGTATATCATAAAATAATAATTACAACACTATAGGCCATAGCTATTAAAAAATATATATTATACTACAATTTTACTATTAAAATGAATATAAAATTTTCAACGTAAATTATATTGTAATGTTTTGAAATGTTGTTTACTAATTTAATTTTTATTTTTATGATTTAAAATAATTTGATTGATGAGTGAAAGTTTTTTTTCAAATAATTAAAATGATATTTATTATTTTAAATTACATATTAAATTAGTAGATTCAAAATTAATTATATATTATCAATTCTAGTTTCAATATGGTACAATTTGAAATGCTTCAAAATGGATCTCAGTTTAAAAAATTTAAATTCTACAAATCCATTCCAATAAAATTTTTTAAAATAGTTTAGTTCCAAAAAAAGTCAAACAGTGATCGAAAATTCAATCCTTACACCAAGAAAAGTGAAGACGGAAAGCAAATGAATCTCCATTATTACAGATATGAAGTCCAAATTATTTTTCTTTTAATAAGCAATACTGTGGCTTTGAGGTTACGCTGCAACTCTTGCATGTAAAGCCTACCAATCATCTGGCTCCGATAGGGTTATGGTGTGATATGTCGAGAATGCAAGTCCATGGGAGCACCTAACCGATACGGTGTTGGAAAAAACAAAAAAACAGATAAGATAATTTTTAGTCAGTGCGCTATTTTTTTTTAATTTTATTTGTTTTAAATGATTTTAAAGGGTTGTTTTTACATCAACTATATTCATTTTAGTGTTTATTTAGTTAATAAAATTTTATAAAATTTATTTACAAATCTAAGTGAATATATTTGGTCTAAATAAAAATTTTATAAAATTTATTTTGAATTTCAACTTTTTAATTTTATAAAATTATTTGAAACTAAATAATTTCTTATTAGTGAAATATATTTGGTTTAAATGAATTTGGATGAATTCTATTTGTAATTCATTTGAAAATGAAATGATTTACTTAGTGAAATTGAACAAAACAAGAGATTAGAATGTGTTTGATATAAATAAATTTTATAAAATTCATTTGTGAATTCAAATTATGTGTGTTTGGTTTAAGCCACTTTTTTTTAGAATTCATTTATAATTCTAAATTTTTAATTTTGAATTTGATTATAACTACATCAAATTTTAACAAAATAGTTTGAATTTTCAAATAAATTTCACAATTTTTAAGTCTATATTTTTAAATAACTAAAACATCCTCACTTATTATTTTTATTTTCAAATATATTTTTTCTCCTACATCTTCTTCCTTCTTTCCTTCATCCATCCATCAACTGTATTAAAGACTATAGCCCAATCACACTGATGCTGAATCTTAATAGTCTGGAATATTACACTAATCCTGGTAATTTTCTTTAGCTTATCTATGATCAAACGAACTACAAAAACTTGCTAAAAAATTTTCTTCTGATTCTTTTTTTTTGGCCCATCTCTTATTCTTTATTATGTAAATAGTAAACCGGATTGCAAAGATGTTTGTTGTAGTAGTGTATGAGAGGTCATAGGAAAATGGAGTGTTTTTTTTTTTTTTTTAACACTTTGCTATTTGAGATATATATATATATATATATATATAGTGTCAATGACTACTTGTAGTTGAATTGTAATTTTATCTAGAATAATTCAAGTTCTTCCGATTAATCTAACCTTAATTTAGATATTTCATATAAATTTGATTTTATTTTAATGAAATTTTAATTAATAAATTAATTTGTATAAGTTGTGACATTAAAATATCATATTATAATTAAAAATAAATATTTAAAAATAAATTAAAATATTAATTTGAATTTTAAATAATCACACTTTTAATGATGTAATATGAAACTTAAAAAAAAAGGATAAAAACATAATTTATTTAAAAGAGTATTTTTATCAAATTTAAAATTAAATTAAATTCTAAATTTATAAAAATAATATAACAAAATATGAAATTCATTTGATATGAATTTTATAAATAATTCATTTGAATCAAACACATATCATTAATACAAATTCATTTAAATATAAATTTATTTAAATTTTTAAAACATTTTGATTCGAAAAACGTCAAACGGTCGATAGAGATTCAATCCCTACTCAAGAAAAGTGAAGATGGTAAGCAAATGAATCTCCATTATTACAAATAAAGAGAAAAAGTTATACAGAAAGCAAAAAAATCTTCATTTTTACAGCTATGAAGTACAAATTATTTTTCTATTGATAAGCAACTATGTGGCTTTGAATTTAATGTTACGCTGCAACTCCTGCATATAAAGCTAGGGTTGTGCATTACCTGACTGACCCGAGTTGCCAACCCAATCCCGAACTGATGAAAGAAGAGCGGCTCGGTTGGGGCGGAAGAACGGGGCAGTTCAGCTGGGGTGAGGGGTAAGTTTCGGTTCACGAATTTTGGTTCGGTTAATGATTCTTTCTGCCCAAATTGACCCAAACTTCTGAAGTTCTTAATACTTACATATATATGTATATATATACATAAGTGATGCGGTGCCATTTTTTCCTAAACTAACTAAACCCTAAAATTTCTAACCCTAGGTATATAAGCATATTTTTCTCTCTTTCCCTCATTTCTAACCCTAATGTCACCGCAGATTCTCAAATTCTCTCGTTCATTTTGTCTCTCTCATTCTCTGCATCTGCTCTAGACTTCTCGTTTTCTTGTTCAGATTCATTTTACTTCCTTTATTCTTAATCTTAAGGCTTCCTAGTCTCTCCACTCTTATCTTCTTCTGTTAATCTTTATGTGGTTCATTAATATGTTTCATCTAAAATCTTTTGTTTGAAATGGAAAAATGGTAGAAATCTCACGTTCTGCGCATTTTATTCTCATCTTGATGCCTTCCTTTAGAACAATAACCTAACGTCGTTGTTGTTTCCCAAACTTATTCTGGTTTTCCTTGAGTGTTTTTTGATTTGCTTCTCTCTTTCTTGTGAAATCGTTGAAAGGTGAAAAAAAGGTATTTACAAACCTCAGATCTATATATTTCTTGTGATTTTAAGTATAAAATGGTTATTTTTTAAAAGAGATATTTTGTATATATGCTCAGATGTTAACTTCTTTTGTTGAAATTGTATTTGCATGTGCGGATCCAAGAATTTAATCGCATATTTTGCGAAGGTGGAAGCCATATTTTGAAGGATCTGATAATCTGTGACCAGTCACCCTTCTATCTTCGTTTGAAAGTGAGAAAAAAAAGGTATGTTTCAAAAAAAATTTGTGCTTTTGTGATATTTGTTTATGGATTAATTATTAGTGATCTTGATTTCAAGTAATTGTATGTTTTTTCAAAAAGTTTATAAATTTTTTTTCGTATGGTTATTTTTTTGCATACAATATTCCTGTGGGAAAACTTACAAGTACTTAAAAAATATGTTTTTGTATTTTTTAAGTATAAGTTCTTTTTTTTTATTTAATATACAAAATAAATAGATGAACCATGAGCATGTTTTTTTTAAATAATATCAATTATTTGATAATATATATTATTTTATTTCTTTTATTAAAATTAATTTGTAATTTATATGTAAGTATTTTAATAAATTATATTCTTTATAAATTATAATTTATAAAACATATTAATAATGTGTATTTTTCATTTTTATTTAATTAATTTAGATACAAGTAAAAGTAATTTTAAAAAAATTATAATTTATTAAACATATTATTAGTAATTTTTTAAAAATCCATTACTTTATTAATAATTTAGTTAATAATCGATTTAATCAATGACTTTATCATTAAAGTATTTAATCAAGTAGTTCTATTAATTTTGTTATATAATTTCTTTATGGTGTACTAGTTTTTGATTCTGGTTAAATTTTTTCTATTCTTTAGAATTTCATTGTGATGGAAACACCAGGTGATGCCAATGGCAGTACTCCCACTACTACTGCTCAACTTGGAAATATGGTGGAAGCTCCACAAAACACTCAAGAGCAGAATGTTGCATCTATTCAACAATCTTCTGTGGCTTTATCAATACAGAATGCTGGAAAAAAAAAAAGAAGCAAATTGATGCCAGATCTGCAGTTTGGAAGCATTTCTCTCCAATTAAAGAAGGTGAGACTGTTAAATGGGGTAGATGCATTTATTGTGCTAAAAAGCTTGGTACTGAATCAAAAAAACATGGGACATCCTCCCGTAGGAACCATGTTCTTACATGTACTAAAATGCCTCATGATAAGTCAAAAAGGCAACAACTCTTAACTTTTCAACTTGCATCAACTGCTTTTGGTAATGAGTCAAATGTAGGGGTTATGGGACACTATTAAAAACTGGCAATTTAGCGACGAAAATTTTCGTTGCTAAAACTTAAAAATCCGTTGCTAAATTCTCTAGCAACATATTTTTTTCTGTCGGTAAAATGCTCCTTGCTAAAATATAGTGACAGAAAAATGGATCTTAGCGACGGATTTTATATTCCATCTCTAAATTTAGTGACAGATTCAACATTTTCGTCACTAAATTAGCAACGGATTCAGTGTTTCTCCCGTTAAATTTAGCGATGGATTTTGCATTCCGTCACTAAATTAGCGATGAATTCAGCATATTTAGCGACGGATTTAGTGTTTCCCTCGATAACTTTAGCACGGATTTTGCTATTCCGTTGCTAAATAAACAATGAATTTTTTATTTTGTATTTATTTTTAAGAATATAAAATCATATATATATATATATATATATATCACATTCGTTGCATAACAAATATACATCACATTCATTGCAAAACAAATATAAATTATGTACATTGATGAAAATAAAAAATTACAAATAAGTCAATACATAAGTGAAACATGAAACATTTTTACATATGAAATATTTTAAATACATAAAAGCTAGTTTCTGGACATACATAAACCTTGTTTTTTACTTCCTTGTTTGTTCTTTGCTTTAGCTTCCATGGCAGATTAAGCTCTCTTCTATGAAGTGTGACAGATCTCACATGCAAATCTCTTCATCTTTTTCTTTTGTTACCATCATATTTATGTACTGATTATTGATCAAAAGGATCGATCGATCCACGAACATAAGCTGATGAAATGAAATTGCAGGAGCTATGAACAGATCTGCAACTAAAAAAAATGTTCAAAAAATAAAAAATAGAAAAGATTATTAGCTCCAACATCATTCGAATAATCCAATTAGAACAGATCACAAGAACCCATCATTTCAATAATCAAATAAGAACAACCCAACTATCAAAAACCATCAAAATTTCTAAAAAGAAAAAGAATCCTCAAGGAGAAAAGCTCAAATTAGTGCCAATGAAGTAGTAGCCATTCAAAGAATAAGGTGAAAAGAACCAAGCAAACCCAGAACACAAAATCCAAAAGAATCTCAAATATGAGCAAACTAATCAAAGCTTTTGAAATAAAAAAAAATGTTGTAAACTTTCCAAAATACAACAACTAGTATATGGGAACAAAAATCAAGATCAAATACCTTTGGTTGGAGAGAAAAATGAACCCTAAACGATCAGATAGAGAAACCAATTCAGTTATAAATGTGAAAGAAAAGTACATAGAACCTAAAATAGAAATTAAAAAGGAAAAAAAATAAAAACTCTGAAAAAATCTGTGGAATGTCATCATGGTATATAAATAAATATCAAGATACACCAACACACAAACTCATAGTCATGTACGAAATATATTAATTATAATTCAATTAAAATTTAACAAATTAAGTAGTATGTATATATATATATATATATATGATGTTAAAATAAATTAACCAATTGTTTATATTATTGACTTCTTTTTTTAAGCCATTTTACTTGTATAATTTTATTTTATATGTATGATCTTTTGTTGGAATGACCACACAAGACAAATAAGCATATTAATTAATTAGTGGAGGAGATGATATATATGTATATATGAATTTAAACCTAAAGGTGACTTAATATTTTTTGTCTTGCTACTGACTAGATAAAATTTAGAATCAAATCTTTGAGATGTGAAGTCATCAAATTTTTTGCTAGTTGATGAAAAGATAGGCTTTAGTGGTGACAAGAGTATTGTATGTTTCTACTATATATTTTCCTCAACTCCAAAATTTATCCCTTGATTACTAATTTGAGAATTAGCTATACAATTTGTTTCTCCAATTTTCGGGTCTTGGATGTGTGCCAAAAGATTCTTATTTTGTGAGCGTGCCAGAGGAGAAATTTCTCAAATAAAAATCTAACTTCTTTTCAGACAATTGTGGATCCCCAAGCTCCTTTTTCCACAATTTTCTTGGATTTCACAGATGAAAATAAATTTGAAAATAAAAAGAACTATTTGAAAGGAAATTGTATTGATTTTAGAGCTTAATACTGAGCAAAAGAACAAGCTAAAGAAAATAACAGTGTTAAACTAATTGGCTAATGATAATTGTTGATGGTAGATGATGTAGATATGTGTCTTCTCCTTGCTTTTATGGGCTTCTTTTACTTGCAGACTACTTCTTTCAATTAATTCTTCAACAGCAATTCTAGAAGCTTCAGGTGTCTTCCTTCTCTAGCTCAAGAGTCTCTGCCATTTTCTGGGTGAATTAATTCATGTAACTTTCAGATGCGTCTTCATCTCCAAGTTTTCCCCAAGGCATTCTCATATGGAATCTTCTTCTTCAATGCACAAATACTTCCAGAATCTTCTTGTAACCTTCACCTTAGTTCACTTCTCCAAGTAATTTTTCAATTCAAGAGTCATTAGTTTTTTGAAGAAATAAATTCTCGTAATTCACTTCTCCAAGCAGCTCCTGTACAATAAATTCTAAATTCTATCTCTAGAACCTTCTGCTAGTTGAACTGGTTATGGGCTGGGTTTTAAATTATTTTTTGGGCTTCAAAATCAAATTGGGTCATTAATTTAATGGTCATAATATTTCACCAAAAAATTTAAATAACGGCACAAATAATGTCCCCCTCATGTAATTAGCTTGGGTGATCCAATGCTAATTCACATGCAAAATAATAGTTATATGTAGCTTAAACTCTCTTCTTCTATGTGAAAAATCAAAAGGGAAATTTGATGAGCTTGATAACCCAATTTACAAACAAAAAAGGTACTAATGAATACCACCATAGATAGGCCCAATATTAGCATCTCAAATTTTTATCAAAGGCAAAAATGAGTTTTACTAACTTCTCTACACTTCGTAAGCTTTCGAACTGAACCAAGCTCTTCTTCTTCCTCAGCAAAAACTCAAATTCAAAATTTTGCACAAACTTAATTGGAGAAAATAAATTAATTACTCATTAATTTTTTAATTCCCCAAAACTCGCAACAAATTTTTTCTCATTTTCCCAAATCACCTTCAAATGTCCAGATAATTAATTTTTCAAAATTCCCTTCACCCAACTTTAATTTTCTCAAATTTTCACAACTTTTATGGTAAAAAAGGCAGTAGCTTTTATTTTCCAAAAAATAAAGAAAAAATTATTTATTAGTACTTTTTATTTCCTTTCTCTTCTTCTATACTTTTTTTTTTCTTGCCACCATTGCTTTCTTCCTTTTCCGGTCAGCCATCCACCCTATCGGAACCGTAGCCACCAGACAGCAGATCGTTGTCGACCGCTGCTCTTTGCTACTGCCATTGCATCGCAGGTAGCGAGCAGCTCCCGTCGCTATTGCTCTCGCTTTGGGTAGCGTCAGCAGATCGCACGACAACTCCCCTTCGAGCGGCTGTCTCCTCCGCAGTGGACAACGCTGCCTGCTCGCCTAAGACCAACCTTGAACATCTTCCCCAAGCTAGTTCTGGCTTACCACCATGTTCATCCATGTGAAAGCAGATCTCGCCAGCAAGAAGCCGATCAGCCTCAAGCACTTCGCAAGCCACCGAACAACGAGCAATTTCCACTTTAAACATATTGTTGGAAGAGGTATTTCATTTTATTTGTTCAACTCTGAACGGCTTTGCTCTTTTGGGAATTAAATTTTGATATGAGGTTGTGATTTTGATGGGATTACGTGTGGCCCATGGCTTGAATGTTGTTCTACTTGAAAAGCTTTGTAAAATTGAAATTTCATTTAGCTAAAATTAATTGTGTTAATCGGCCTTAATCCTAGCCGAAAATTTATACATTGCTTTTGGCTATTTAATCTTTATTTGCAATTATTGATGCTTTGTTTACACCAAATTTGGGGCACTCATTCTTTGATAACAATTTCCTTTGAGATTCAATTTTGATCAATATTTGTTTAATCAAAATTTCATTAATCTCAATGATTTTTATTTTTGGCCATCTCCCCAAGACTTTGTTCACCATTGAATGCTTGAGATGTGATGAGATTCTTATGCAAATGTATTATATTTATTAATTCACCAATTTTGTTCATTTTATTTTGGCAATTTTCATGCCAAAATAATTTTGATATCTTTTGCTTGGATAAAAGCATAAATCCAAGTTTTTGATGCATTTCATGCCTTTGGATTATTTTGATTCTGGCCGAAAATTTTATGCACGGTATTTCAGGTCGGCCCTCGCCCTCCGTCTCCACCATAGATCTCCATAAAAAATTTCTTTTGGGTCGATCTCCCAAAATATTTTGGATTGGGTCATAGTTCAGGTCACCAATTTTAGCTTTTACCAAAAACTAAAATTCTTGGTCCACCATTAGCTATCTTTTAGATTTTGGCTCTTTGAATATATTTTAGCAATTTATGCCAAAATAAAATCACAAATGTACTCCGGAAAATAAAATTCACTTGCACTTGCTTGTTTGTCTACCATTGTGTATTTTTATGCTTTAAAACAATGCTATCTTGTTTAGACATTTTGGCTAGCCAAATTTACTTTAACCAAAATTATTAAAATTTTGGTTTGCCATTAGCTCTCTTCCAATAAGTTTAAAATTTGGCTTTAAAATATTCCACCCTTCTAACTAAAAAATCTCCATACCAATTCTTGGTTTTATTCCTCTTTAAGCATTGCCAAAATCTTGTGCTTTTAATATGGTCACATGCATGATTTACTTAAAATTCACAAGTTTAATTAGCTTCAAGCTACTTGGCATTTGGTTGGCATCTACATGTTCTCTCTTTAGCCAAAATTTAATTGTTTAGTTTTAAGAAATAAGAATTTTGACTTAAATTTTGGCAATTTATTTCTGAACATGGGGCATTTCTTACTTTGCCAAAATTTGTTTTCTTTGATCACTCATAGGTATCTTTGGAGAAAATAGTCATATTTTACTTTTAGCCAACAATTTAATTAGCCTAGCTTTGGCCAATTATTATTTTAAGAATTTTGTTGGTCCTTTATAAAGATGACCAAACTTTCTTGCCTTTATTTTGACAATTGTAACAAAAAATTACTTCCCTTTGATTTTGATGTATTTTTACAGTGCCACATTTCTCTGTATCATGCTTAGCCATTTCAAATGTCATCTCCATGGTTACATTTATATTTTCTCTTGTTACCAAAATTTAAATATTTTAGCAAAATTTCCAAGGACTTATTTTCTAAGCTTAAAAATGGCTAAATTAATTTCAATTTTTAGCACCATTTTTTTTGTAGCTTTAAGTTGATTGCCGGCCTTTAATTCCTTAAGGCCCCAAGGCCTTAAAAATGCATTTATTTAAACCAAATGTCCTGGCAATATTTATATTTTCAAAGTCATATTCTCACCAAATTTTAGTCAAATCAACAAGTTTTTTTTTTTTTACCAAAATTTATACACTCTCAAGCAACCCATAAAATTCATATGCAATTTAATTCTCAAATTAAAATTATCTTAGCCTTTTTAGTCCAAAACAAATTTATTTAAGATCTTCGTCTCATCAAAATCCACTATTTTCTTTATTTACTACTACTTTCCCAAATTTATTTTGGCAATAATCTGCCAAAATTTAATCTCCTGGGATTTATTCACTTAATTCACCTTGCATATAATATTTCTCTGGTTAACTACATCTTTGCATGCCAATCTTCTTGGGGAAAAGGCATTTTGCCTATTTTTCAATGTATAATCTGCATGTTTCATCACTTATGGCCTAGAGAAACTTGATACAACATTTCATTTTAGCATAACCCATTAAGCAAAACATTTTAAAATAGCATGTGGCTTATGAAAACCACAAACACTTATATCTCAAACCACACTAATTTTGTCCATGTTTGCCTCTATAACACCACAAAAGTAAATTTATTTATTTTAGCAGTAAATTGCCAAAATACTGTATATTCTCATGGCAAATTATATTTCTAAGGAAATATGTTTTTTGGCCAAATTAATTATTCACTTAGCATGTGTTCTGATATTTTCTTGCCTGGGAATTTGGAAAGTTATGCACTTTGTCTGCATCTTGTCTTGATATTTCTCTGGTTATTTGTTCACGGTGAAGATGAATCCATTGTCATGTCATGTCTTTTGGGAATTTGCTTTGTATTTGCTTGTCTGCCTTTCAACTCAACCTTTTTTGCATCATTGATCACACCACACATACACCACAGCCGCCAAATTTTTAGCTGTTATGTCGCTGAAATTTCATCAACCATTCACCAGTCACAACACTTATTCACACACTAAAAACACACTAGAAAAAAATAGTAAATAGAAACACACCAAAATGCAAACTTGCAAAAGTAAATGAAAACACATTAAAAACCTGCAAACCAAAAAGCAAAATATTGCCATTAAATGGCAATTTCCTGGCCAGAGAGGCCAGTTATTTATTTTTTATTTTCGCTTTTATTTTCCCACATAGTGGAAAATATTTTTAACTCCACCTCCTTTCACACCCTTCTTTGGCTTAACAGGAAAGTAACATCCAACCACTTGGTATGCAAAACAATCCCTTTCATTAGGACTTCCCATAAAGAAAATATTAAGGAATTTTTTGTCATCAACAATAATTGAAAATACCTTTATTGCATTAATTACCTCTGCTGATGACTTTTGGATGATTCTTTCTATTTCTCATAGGGAAGTTGCCCCGAGTGTGGAACTTGGTGACATCTTCCTTAGCCTTCTGCATTAGGGACTTGTTTTTTTTTTTTTATAGAAAATGGATCGTTTATAGTTTTAGGCCTAAATTTGACCTTAGCATTAGGTTGAATCTCCTGTTCAAATGCCCTTTGTTTCTGCAGCCTTCTTTTTTGAGTATGAGTTAGAGGTTGAGGAAACTTTTTATCTATCACCCTCCACCACTGCTTGTTTGGTGGAGCAGATTGTGGTACCATAAATCTAGGTTGTACAGGCCTCCCATCTTTCATTAGCATATTTTTATGGTTGTTTTTGAATGAATTTGGATCAGGTGGCCTTTTATTTGATGGTAAAAATTTCTTGCAAGAAATTGACCTCCAATGACTTTTGAACCTATTTGGATTCATGTTTGAAGGCTCAACCACCTCCTTTTCTCTGATTTTTTTTTTAGATTCACCTTCACATAATTGGTTGATGCTAATGAGGAAAGTGAATTTTCCTCCATCAGTTCTATATCCTTTTCTACATTCAGGTTCATTTTCACCCTTGGGGATTGAGGAGACGACAAATGGTCATGAACCACTGTTTGGCAAATTGATTCTTCCTTAGGTAAAATGTCACCTTTTGTATTTTGTTCTAATCCCCAGGGAATTATTTCCTGTTCCTGGGGAAATGTTGTCTGACCTTGAGGTATTAATTGTTCTCATGTATACTCCTTGTACTTTGCTTTTATCCCTGGGGATTTAGTTCTTGCCGCTGGGAAAAATTCATTTAGGTCTGGGGATTTGGCATATAACCCTGGGGAAAATTGCCCCCTGTGCCTTTTCTTGATTAACAACCTTCCGGTCATGAATTTTAGATGGTGGACTTGAATTTGACATGCTATCATCATTATAAATCTGGCCTCCTTTAACATTTGGTTTAGTTGAATGTCCAGATTTCTTTTGAACCACCACTTTTGGTGCAGAATTTTGATTTTCTAGTTTGAAAAATTTTTCATTTACTTTAGCAAATGAAATATTCATCTATTGCATAGTTTTCTGCACAGCATTGAGTTTTTGCAAAGAGTCTTAAAGAGAACTCTTTATTTGCGAAATTGAGTCATGCGTCCCTATGTGAATATTAATGCCTTCATTAGCAGTAGTATCAAAGATCTCAAAATTTGGCATGAATAGTCAGAAGGTGCCTCAGTCCAAGAGTGATCCTGAGACATCAAGTCTTCATTCCAGAAATCACCTGGGTCTACAGGTGAATTATTGGTCCAGTAACCAACTTCAAAAAATTCTTCTTCAAAACTGTTAATCTTTTTAAAATATGTCTCACTGGGTGTGCCAAAATTGTTTCTCCAATTTTTGAGTTTTGGGTGCATGCCAAAAGATTGTTATTTTGCGAGCATGCTAGAGGAGAAATTCCTCAAATAAAAATCGGACTTCTTTTTAGACAATTATGGATCCCTAAGCTCCTTTATCACAATTTGCTTGGATTTCACAGATGAAAATAAATTTGAAAATAAAGGGAATTATTTGAAAGGGAAATTGTATTGATTTTAGAGCTTAATACAGAGCAAAAGAACAAGCTAAAGAAAATGACAGTGTTAAACTAATTGGCTAATGATAATTGTTGATAGTAGATGATGTAGATATGTGTCTTCTCCTTACTTTTATAGGCTTCTTTTACTTGCAGACTACTTCTTTCAATTAATTCTTCAATAGCAATTCTAGAAGCTTCAGGTGTTGTAGACGGTGGGGTTTAGCGTGCGCCCAAGGTTATTGCATCTATGACACTGTTTGAGCTCAGGGCTCTAGGAAACATACTAACCACTGTCACAAAGACATGGCGTGGAGATGAGGAGTCGCCACCCAGGGTAATAACTAGGACAAATAGAAAGTGGTGGTAACTCAATTCTCTAATACAAGCTAGCACCACAACCAAATGTTCTGGATACGGAATACCAACTTCTTTTAGTCTTGCGTTCATTTAGATTTATTTTATTAATTACTATCTTATTCCCTAATTACATGCAATTTCATTAAACCCTAATTGAACGTCCATCTAACCCTAAGGCAACAAATCCATGAAAAAACACATAACAAATGCATTCAAAGCGTAATGTCCCTAAATCTAAACTACATTTGATTTTAATTTAAGTTAACTAAATCTACATATTTTATTTACAAGTGAAATGGAACTAGAAGTGGGTTTACATTTTG
>CATIWM010310555.1:0-24799 GCA_949671775.1 Mallotus repandus
ATTAAAAATATCGCATGTTTAAAAAGATATGATTATTTATTTATTTAATTGCTTATTTATTCATTCTTTTTATGAATTAATTATTTACTTGATTTAAATATTTATAATCCAAAATTGATTTGGAGATAATGATAGAACGTGCTACCTAGTGGGTATCACTAGGACCACGTGTGCACGTGTAATATTTAGTATATGATATATATGTATACGATTGAGCTCGGTTGATGCATTGCTCTCGGGCTGGTAAATGATGTGAAAAAGGGATGTAACTTGGTTGATGCATTGCTCTCGGGACATCCAATATGGAATAAGTGAAATGACTGTGGCAGTAACTCGGTTGATGCTTTGCTCTCGGGACGACAGTCACTTGGATTAAGAGAGCCGAAAAGCTATTAGAATAATGGTTTAGGGTTCTACCAGTTTTCCACCAAAATAAATATTTTAAATATTTTATACGAGATTTCATATTAAATTGATTTAAAATTTTTTAAAGAGATTCGATATAATATTATCGAGAAAAACAAATAATTTTAATAATCTTAATTATTTTATTCTATTTTATTTTAGAAAGAATTTTAATAACCGGTTTTTAAAACTAGCATGCATTTTATAAAATTAATTCATTCAGTGAGGTATGATTCTCCTCAATTTATTGTTTTTTAGGACCTCACAGTCAGTCTACTAGTATTCCTCCTTTGCGCCGAGTTCGTTCTTCACCGGCAACATTGTGTATGTTAATTTAGATTGCGTACTATGTAATTAAATTCTAGACACCGCAGTAGTTAAATTTCATATTTGTATTATCAATATTTTGTTTGTACCTAACTTTTAAGTATTGTATCTGAACTGAAATATTGTATTTAAAGAATATTATTTTATGCTTTTATAATATTGTGCATTTATTATTTTATTGTTAAGCGTATTGTTTTAATTTCCGCGAAAAAATTTTTAAGGCTTGCTACAGGATTCGGTTACCTTATGTATCCCCAATCCCTAGTGTCGGTCACGAATTTTCAGTTCGGGTAGTGACAGTTAATCATTTTTTTTTACAATCAAGGCCTTAATGATCAATTTATAATATTTAAGGATTAAAAGTTTTTAAAATTTTAACTATTAGGCCTAAATCGTTAACTCTAACGGAATGAGCACACGTGACAATTATTCGCCTATGTGTTATCCTAGTCATCTCCACACCATCCACATGGCCTGCCTACGTGTCATCCTAGTCATCATCATCATCATTTTCTTCTTCTTCTTCCTTTCTTCTTCTTCTTCTTCTTCTTCTTCTTCTTCTTCTTCTTCCATTACTAAATGGAGATTTTGCAATATAATATGGATGAGCACATTCTCCTTATCATAATACAAATTCAGTTTTTTTTAGATTAAAAATTTTAAATGTCAGTCTAATGTAACACATCAATGCATCATAATAATTTGAAGCATAACAAATGGAGCTCACCGAAGACCTGCTCCAACAACCAGCGATTCTTTATCCATATTCATAACTCCACCTTCCATTAACACTTCTTCTCCACTTTTTTTATTTTTTTTGAATTTTTTTAATGAATTTCCTAACTCCTACTATATTCTTGTTCCTCTTCATTGTTTGTCCAAAATATAATGATAATCAGACGTTTCTTGCTCATAAAACTCAAGAACCACTGTTTGCTCCATCACTTAACCACCGCATCAAACCACCCACAACCATCTCCAGTTAACCCAGACCACCTTCTCCAAGTTTGCACCGTTCTCTACCAACAACAACACTCGTCAGACTCTAAACTCCACTATAAACTCTCCTCTTTAGACTTCCACATCACCCATGAATTCTTCCTCCAAGTCTGTAATAAATTCCCATACTCTTGGCACCCTGTTTGCCACTTCTTTCAATACTTACATCAAACACCTCATCTGCATTTTGTTCACACCTCCATCTCATTCAATAAGATGTTGGACGCTATTAATTAATCAAGAAACATTGATCTTTTCTGGGATATAGTTCAAGAAATGGGCAAATGTGGTCTTGTTAATGATAAAACTTTTATAATTGGTTTAAAAACATTGGCTTCGTATAGGGAGTTGAAAAAATACGTGGAGTTTTTCCACTTAAGGAGAGGTTAATAAGGTAGTCGAAAGTTTGTGTAAAGGCAAGCTCGAGAATGGCTGTTTGAGAAAGCTGTTACGCCAAGTGACGTCGAAAAATTGAACCGGTTGGTGATACCCAAACAACATATCGAAAAGCACTTCCTTTTACAAAGCGGAACCAACAACAGTACAAAAGGGTTGTTGCTAAATTTTGAGAAGTGGAATTAACAAGAGATGGTTAAGACGTGAGTGATGGAAGAGTAACTGATTTAGTAATGGAAGAAGAAGAAAAAAAGAAAGAAAGAAGAAGAAGAAGAAAGAAGAAGAAGAAGAAGAAGAAAGAAGAAGAAGAAGAAGAAGAAAGAAGAAGAAGAAAAAGAAGAGAAGAAGAAAAAACAAGAAGAAGAAGATGATGATGATGAGGCTGACACGTGGGTAGACCATATGGATGGTGTGGAGATGACTAGGATGACACATAGGCGAATAACTACCACGTGGGCTCATTCCATTAAAGTTAACGAGTTAGACCTAATGGTTAAAATTTTTAAAGCTTTTAGTCCTTAAATGTTACAAATTGGACATTAAGGCCTTAATTGTAAAAAATATACTACTTTCAAGTCTGCAAATATCGTTATCTCAAGTTTTTAATAGTATTGCTCCATTATTTTATAAAAAACTAAACATTTTTTTAGGATAAAAACTAAACATTTTACCCCTTTTATTAAAACTAACACTTTAATACTCTTTATTTTAGTAAAATAAAAATTATTATTCTTTTTAATTTTTTTATTATTTCAAATTTAAAATCACAAATTTTTACTAATTTTAAAAAATTACACATATTCTTATCAACATTTCAAAATTAAAAATTAAATTATAATATTAATAAATTCATTAATTTTTATCAATTTTATCTTATATTTTTTTATATTTGATTTCATTAATTTTATCTTTTTTTAAATTAATTCATTTTTATATATTACATTAGGTTTAAATAATACTAATTTTAAATGGAACAAAAAATAATAAAATTAAGTAAAAGAATGAATGTAAAATAAATTTATGAATATTTATAGATCTATTAAAATTACAATTTGACTTTTGAGTTAGTGTGTGTTTTGTATAGTTCAAAAATATATATTTATGAATATATGTCTACAAGTTTAAATTTTAGTTTGGTTGAAATTTTAAATTTTAAATAATTAAAAAATTGAAGGGCTAAATTATTTTATTTCATTAGAACTTAGAGATTAAAATGTTTTATTTTTATAAACATAGAGAGTTAAATATGTTTTGATATAAAAAAATCTAATGAAGAAGTTAACAGAAGGAAGTAAATGTTGACGGAATTGAAATTGAGAGATATAAATGTTTGATTTTCAAATGAGAGGGATGAGAGGATAAATTAGGTCAAATTTCAGGGAGATAACTGTAATTTGCTCTTAATTTTTCAGCAAAATTTCCATTTTCCCCTTAAATTGGGCAAAGGTGCATTTTTGGCCCTTAATGTTTATAGTAAGGCTCACATTTTCCCTTAATCTAATTTTAGGATCAATTAAACACAAAATTATTGAAAAGTTGTGATTTTACCCCTCATTTTACTGACACGTAAATGGACATTTGCCAATTCGTTGTCTTGTTTTGCAATAGAAAAATATAGGCCTCACATGTAAAGACTCCCATTTGCCTTCTTCTCTTTCCTTTCTCTTTTGTTCTTTTTTTTTCTTGATGCACAAACATTTTGAAAATAATGAAAGTAATCAAATATATTACACCCATGTAAGCAATCAAGTCTGGTGAAAAAGTAGATCACTTAGGCACTCAATAAGCTCCATCATGCATAAGGAAATTTCTATTTTCTTGTTTACTACCATTAAACCACTGCAACTACAAATTTTTCAGTTGTAAAAAAATAAACAAAAAAAACCTCATCTTCTTTCTAGATTTCTCCATTTTTGCTAAATTTTCCCAGCAATAATCTAGGGCCATTGAGAACTTTTATCAAATATGAATAGAGCATTTTAAAGACCATTAGGGGCATCATTATCAATTGATTTTCCTGACTAAGTAAATTCAACAGCACCTCTCTATCCATGATATTCAACACCAAAAAGAATGTTAACTATAAAATCTCAATATCAAGTTAAATAACAATTTAGCAAAAGTAATTTCACTTCTCTATTTCTCATTAAGGTCAACTAGACTAATGAACTTTTTAATTTCATTATTCTCTTTAATTTCCTTATTCCATTTTCCTTTAATTATTGAACTCAATCGCCAAGAAATGCACTGAAGAATACAACAAGTAAAATGCAGGCAGTAAATTCAACTAGATTGATTTGGTGCCAACCGAGTATTAGACTGGAATTTCATAACTTGAAGAAGTGAGAAAGGCGAGGAAAAAAATTTGAAGTCTGTAACTCATGTTCTAAAATGTAATTAGAAGAAGCAATGAAAGATTTATCTTTGAATTGTAGCGACCAACGCATCAATCTCTTAGTTGTTTCTGCAACTTCATTTTCAACATTAATCCTTATCATTAGATTGAATTTTTTGGAACTCATGATTGATGCTTATACACTTATTTCTAAATTATTTTTGTAAATTAAGATTATATATATGGCAGGGTGCCTGGGTGGCTCTTTATAAAGGGGATGAGAGCTTATGGAATTTAGTAAGTTATGCACGTGTTTCTTATGTTTAAATCATCATATAAATTTACTGAGCTATATGATGGTTTCTTCTATCTGTAGCATGGCACAACAATGGTTCAAATTGGTATGCTATTTAAAATGGAACCTTTCAATCCATTTTTAAATGCCAATGAGAACTGATAATAGATGAGAGACAAGTTACAGGACACAATTATCTACTTTGAATATCAATTTGAGAGTGAAAAGACAAGACATGTAATTTGGGCTTTAACTACTGGAATCATGATCAAGGTTATGAGAACAAAAAGAAAAAGAAAGGAGAGGAACATGAAAAAGGAAAGAGAAAAATAATGTTAATTAGGAGTTTTTAGATGTGGGTGGTCGCATATTTTGTGTTTTGAAAAACAAGATAATGTCCATTTATGGACAATTAAAATGAAGGGCTAAAATAATAGCTTTTCAACAATTTTGTGCTTGCCTCACTATAAATATTAAAAGTAAAAATACACCTTTGTCTCCTTGAATTTAAACACTAGTGGTGAATCCAAGTGATGCATAGATTCCAAATTAATATATATTTAAGGCTTTGCTACAGTATAAAATAGTTGTATTATACAATTGATGTGTGACCTACTATTATAGGTTAAAAAGAGATACTCTTATTATAAGCGCCTGGGGGGGGGGGGGGGGGGTGTTTTAGGAGTTCATTTCTAAATCAAACCAACATCTCCACCTAATTTCACCCAAGTTAGGATTTTTAACTTCACTCTAATTTATTCACTTAGATTGTATTTACAAATTACATTTTTATCACTCAATTCAAAACTTACAAACAAGAGTTTTTATTGGCTCAACTCTATAACCAAAACTCAAGTGTTTCAATGCTAACATTTAAACCAATTCCTTCTAAACTTAGTTCCTCACTTCCCTTCTTAACCCAAGAAATTAAAAGAAGAAGAACCTAAACTAGAACACACAATTCCATACTTAAAAGTGCATTAAAAGTAATTAAGAATAGATAAGAGATTTTAATCCACAAAAGGGTTCTAAGAATTGATTTTTCTCAACCAACTTATCTAACTTTTTAAATGGAGTTCCAAGAGTTGTTTTTATAGTTGAGGATCAAAATATTGTTGTTGGAGTGCATTAAATTCATCTTCAACCTCTTCAGTCTTCACTAAATGAAAATTTAATTTTTTATAAAGATAGGCATGCTCATGATAGTGAGGAGCATGCTCACGATCGTGATGATTGAAAAGCTAGTTGTTGGACATCAAAATAGTTATTGTCTCTCTGATTGGGCATGGTTCACAATCGGGTCATAATTGTGAGCATAAATCGTGAGCATCCCAACATCTTTATACTTCAAAGCTTCACATAAGTCACAATCTTGACACTTTGTCACGATTGAGATCAATCACCCTACGATTGCGAGTGATAACTTTATTTCCAGAACCTCCGAGTCCTACAGTCAAGCAATCAATAAAGAAGCAAGGTAAGATGTGAGGTTTCCCCCACAAACCCTCCAATGTTTAAGTCAGAGAGAGATTAGAGAGAATTTAGAGAGAGAGAGCAATAGGCTAAAGGAATAGAATAGAATAGTTTGAGGGGAGGGGACAAGTATTTATAGAAAATATAATGCTCAAACCTGAAAGGAATAGGATTCCTCTTCTATGTAGGACTTGTTCTTATTTAAGGAGCTTTCCTTCTTGATCTAGGATTCTTCCTGACGAGAAACTCCTTTTCCTAATTAACTTGGACATCCTTGTTCTGCAAGTAATCTTTTGTTTAGGAAAATAAAGTATCAATTAAATGGGAATTTACCTAAGGGGTATCAAGACCCCCCCCCCCTCACAAGTTTGGTCGGATATTTATGTTTGAGATTTCTGAAGTTCATTATTTATGGTGATAATGACACAGAGTAGTTTGAAAGAAGAAGCAGAAGGTCGTATGTCGATGCTGAAAGGTGAGCTGAGGTGGCCAGCCTCAGTAACTGTTGGTTGAGATGCTCGGTACCGAGTCTTTGAAGTTCTGATGTATGAGTGAAATAAAGAGATGCCAGCTGGACTTATATAGATGCTCGATGTTAATACACGTTCTGAGGGATTAACCCACCAGTGTTGTTGCAACATGCAGAATGAGACCAGCGGAGAGCGATGTGAGGGTGCTAGTTTCCGTATATACTAGACTTTGAGTGATTGCTCAGTGTAATGTAGTGACCTAAGGATGCGAGTTTCCATATATACTCAACTTTGAGATGCTCGGTACAATGTAGCAACCTCAGGATGCAAGTTTCCATATATACTCGGTTGTGAGATGCTCGATGCAATGTAGTAACCTGAGGATGCAAGTTTTCATATATACTCGGCTGTGAGCTGCTCGGTGCAATGTAACGACTCGAGATCTATGAGAGCTGGCAGCGAGATACGTGTTTTATAAGTTTCATGCCTTTTGATATGCTTTTTGAGTTTTTAATTTGTGTAACTGCCGTGTCTATTTATTTTGTCAGAAGATGAGATGTTTCAGTACGTCGTGCCACTGAAGAATCGTGTCAGTTAAAAGGACAACTGTATTGATAATTGCGCTGATAACGAGTGTTTATGGCAGATATATATTGGCCAATTTACCCTTAAGAGATATCTGTTTGGTATTCCACCCTAAGGGTGTTTGATGTCCTTCTGGATTCTTTTTTGGATTTATAAATAGCCTAGTTTGTTGTAGAGAGAAGCTATTACCGTGTCTCCTTATTCATTTTGCTTCCTTCTCTACTTTCTACTCGCTTGCTTTTTACTATCTTTGGCTGTTGGAATTTCTCAATTTGTCAGGTGAACGTTCTTCCACTCTCATTATTTTTTTTATCTTCTCTTTAGTTTGTGATGGCTCTAAGGGAACATGTGAAGTCAGATATCTTCGAATCCAAAGTAGATGACAGTATGCTAGTGTGGTATAGGCGAAGATATGACATTCTAAATGACTTTTTATTGCATACTGTTGAGAGTAGGTTTAGGGCTCATGAGCCTTTTACAGATATAGTGAGGATGGTAGTGTATGTGGACCAGTTAGAAGGTGGTCTGTGATTTCCTATGGATCTGTTTGTGAAAGCTTTTTTGAATAGGTATAATATTGCACCTGGGAAACTTCATCTGAATAGCTATAGGATATTAACCGGGTACATATAACTTGTACATAGAGAGAATAGGGAACCAAACTTAGAGATGTTTTAGTTTATATATAGTTTAAATAAGAAGAAAGGGGAACTGACTTTCTCGTTGTCAGCTACTCCGAATAATAGTATTTTTATCAAGCTTCCGGATTTGCAGAAGTCCTAGAGGTATAGGTTTTTTGTAATTGAACATCCCTCAAATTTTATTAACATCTGGCGGATGTGGGTAGATGATTGCCATAAAGTGAGGTCCCTGCCCAATCTACCTGAGGAAGACAAGCAGTTGGTTCATCGATTACACAAAGAAAGCATTACTAAGGGCACGTCTGCAGAAAACTGCTCGTCAATATATTTGACAAGTTTATTCTAGAGAAAGAACTATAGCTATTAATCTCCTAGCTTTTGAAGGTATATTCTGACTTTGTTGTTTCGTTTCATTTTATAGACGACTGATTATTTCACTTTTGTAGACGGAATGAACATTACAGTTGACGAGCTTTTAGAGTCGCTTAGCTTAGATCTGGACATCACGAATTTGATTCAGGAGGAGGGTGATCCTAAGGTTCAATAATCCACCAATAACGTCTATTGAGGACTTGGCAACACCTCCAGTGCAGGTGGTGCCTACTGAAACTACTATTGCTCTAAGAAAGCGTACTCCGGAGCTAGATCTAGATGAAGAAGAGCTGCTAGAGGGGAACAGATTGTTCATCAAATGTTCGTGGCTTCCTGGATGTCCAGACATGATGAAATTTATCCTCCAAAAGATGAATCCTCCAAGCATTCAAAATGCTCAAGTCTGGGACCAATATGCTGAGTCCTTACGTTTGCCGAAGGATATGTTACGGTGGACGGATCTGGGGAAGGACGAGCTCCCCATTGCACTGATTTTACAGACACTGGAGGTATTTATCTGAACTCTTAACTTTAAATTTTATTTTTAAGTTTTTCAAGATTTGATGTTTTCTCTTCCTAGCTGGTATAAGGGTTGTTACTGTGGAAGGACAACCAATACTTCTTGAAAAGTGAGAATAGCTTGAAGGAAGAAAAACTTAGTGCCATTGAGCTAGAATATAAGAAGAAGCTCGATGCAGCAAAGTGTGCTCTGGAGATTACTGGAGAAGATAATGCCTAACGATTTGGCAAGGATGGCTTCTAAGGCAGAGGCTGTGAAGAAGTCTGCTTTGAAGTAGCGAAAAGACCAGAAGCCTGCGGGAAAGAAAGTTACTACTACTAAGGGGGCTACTTCTGAGCAGCCACCTGAGCCTGAAGTTGCTGGGAAGCAATTGTCTGCTACTGTTGAAATAAATGAAAATCAACCTTCCGAGAAACCTAGCTCGGTGTCTGATGATGTCGAACGACCCTTAGAATCTGGGGCTAATGTAAATGTTGAATAATTTCTTTTTTCCTTTTTTTTTTGAGTGTAGGATTGCTTTGAAAATGAATGGAAAGAGCACTTTTTATTTTTTATTTCCTTATTTAAGTACAATTTCTCTAAAAAAAATATTTTCTTAGACTGTCTGAGTTCTAATATTGGGGCAATTCTCTACCCTACAAATTTTGTATTTTATTTGCACCCTTAGTAGTTTTTTCTATAATCTAATATGGGCCTTCCCAATTGGGTCCGAGTTTGCCTGTTCCGGAATTGCCTTTGCCGATGTTTGCCCTTCTTAACACCAGGTCTCTGACTTTAAACTGCTTTGGCAGGACATGTTTATTATGGTATCCAGTTAATTTCTGAGCTTATGAGATAATGGATGCTCGTTCTCTTCTTTCTTTCAATAAGTCCAGACATATCCGAGCATTAATGTTGTTGACCTCTGGGTCCAATTCTCCTGTTACCCTGTAGCTTAATAACCTGATCTCCACAGGAATCACTGCATCCATTCCATAGGTTAATCTAAAAGGATTCTCTCCAGTTGAATTTTTGTGTGTTGTTCTGTATGCCCAAATAACATTATTGAGCTCTTCTACCTAGTTCCCTTTCTTTTTGTCTAGCCTTTTCTTCAATCCTTGCATGATGGTTCTATTGGTGACTTTCGTCCGACCATTCATTTGGGGATGAGCTACTGAGGTGAACCTGAGCTTGATACCCAATTCCAAGCATAATGATTTAAACTTGTCATTGTCGAACTACTTTTCATTATCTGTGATCAAAGTGTGTGGTATTCTGAACCTACAAATAATTTCCTTCCAAAAGAAGTGTTGTATCCGAGCCTCTGTAATGGTTGGAACTGCTTCGACCTCTACCCACTTGGTGAAATGGTCAATAACTACTATCAAGAATTTCTTTTGTGATGTCGAGACTGGGAAAGATCCTAGAATGTCCATTCCCCAAATAGCGAAGGGCCATGGGCTTCCAATGGGATACTAGATTATAAATGGTTTTTGATATAACCGAGCAAACTGTTGACATTTGTAACACTTTTGGATAAGTTGTTGTGCATCTTAGGACATGGTTGGCCAATAGTATTCTTGGAGCAATCCTTTTTTGACTAGCGAACTTTGAGCTTCATGAGCTCCATATATTCCTTCATGGATTTCTCTGAACATATAATTGCCTTCTTCCAGAGAAACACATTTTGACCATGGGTAAGACAAAGATCTTCTGTAAAGTTCTCCTTTATACACGGAGTAATGTGCAGCTTTGAGTCTCAGCTTCCAAACTTTAAGTTTTTCTGGAGGTAAGGTACCATGGTTTAAATATTCAATGATTGGTTTCATCCATTCCACTATATCCTGAGTGTTCATAATTTCTACCTTTTCAATGCTTGGCATAGCTAGTTCCTCGGTTAGCTCGAGCTCGTTGAAGGTTTGACCATCTTCTGATGCTGACTTTGCTAATAGGTCTGCTTTCGTGTTTTCACTTCTAGGGATCTGCAGTATTTCCCATTGTCCCCTTTCTTGTTCAAGCTTCTTTAGGAGCTGTCTCGCTTTTTTAACATATATGACCATGCTTGGCTCTTTGACCTGGTACATCCCTTTGACTGGGTTGACCACTAGTTGAGAGTCAGAGTAGATTTTGAGATTCTCAGCCCTCACCTCAATGGCTAACTTAAGTCATATGATCAATGCTTCGTACTCAGCTGCGTTGTTCATGGCATTGTACCTGATCTTGACTGTGTATTTTATCTTGACCTTAAATGGTCCAACGATAATAATTTCAGCTCCAGATCCTTGAGCTCCGGACACTCCGTTGATGTATAGCTTCCACTCTGGGTAAGGTATTGAAGTTGTTTCTTCTGCTGCCATCTCCTGGACAAAGTCTGCCAATGCCTAAGCTTTTATCTGGTGATGAGGCTCGTAACTAATATCAAACTCGCTTAGCTGAACAGATCACTGGACCAACCTTCCTGATGTTTTGGGTCTTTGAAGGATTTTTTACAAGGTGAAGTTGGTTTTGACTATGATCAGATGAGCTTGGAAATATTGTCTGAGCTTCTTAGATGTATGGATGACCATCATGGTGAGTTTGTCCAATTTTAGGTACCAGACTTCCGAGCTTTTGAGAATTTTGCTGACATAGTAAATCGGGTTTTGCTGGCTTCCTTCTTCTCCAACCAAGACTACGGTAATAGATTCGTGTCTGATGGAGAGATACTAATATAAAACTTTATTTGGAATTGGTCTGTTGAGTAATGGAGGTGATGATAGAAATTTTTTTATTTCTTCAAACGTAACCTAACATTCCCCATTCCACTCGAATTATTTGGATTTTTTTAGAGCTCAAAATAGGGGCAAACATTTTTTTGGCCGAGCATGAGATAAACCTTCCGAGAGCTGTTATCATGCCATTAAGCTTTTGAAGTTCATTCAGTGTCTTAGGAGTTTTCATGTTCAAAATAACGTCCATTTTTTCTGGATTTGCCTCTATTCCTTAGTGTGAAATCATGAAGCCTAAGAACTTTCTAACTTTTACTCCAAAGACGCATTTATCTGGGTTGAGTTTGATTCGGTACTGATCGAGGGTGTCGAGGATTTGTTCAAGATCCTCAGCATATTTTTCCACATTTTGGCTCTTGATTATAATGTCATTTACATATACCTCCACATTCTTCCCAATTTGACTTTGGAAGACGTGATTCATCAGCCTTTGATATATTGCTCTGACATTCTTTAGTCCAAAAAGCATGACTCTATAGCAGTAAAGACCCTTATGTGTAATGAAGGATGTTTTCTCTTGGTCTTCCTCTTTCATTGGGATTTGGTGGTATCCTTGGGTAGCATCAATAAAGCTGTACAAGCTGTGGCAGGCTGTTGAGTCTATTAACTGGTCAATCATTGGTAAGGGGTAGCTGTCCTTGGGACAAGCCTTATTCAGGTCTGTGTAGTCAACACATATTCGGTACTTCCCACTGGTTTTCTTGACCAGTACCATATTAGCTACCCACTCCGGATGTTTAACCTCTCTGATAAATCCGGCATCTAACAACTTTTTGGTCTCCTCAGCAATTACTTTCTGTCTTTCGTAAGTGAACTTCCTCTTTTTCTGAACCATGGGTTTGGCTTTTGGGTTAACATTTAGGTTGTGAGACGCAATCCGAGGATCTACTCCCATAATCTCGGATGCTTGTGAGGCGAAGCTGTTTGAATGCTCATGTAGAACTTTACTAATCTCTTTACTGATGTGCTCATCAAGTTTACCACCGATTCTAACTATCTTCCCTTCAGCTATCTGTAGAGTCTGGACCTGATCAACAGGTTTTGGGCTTACTCCTTGCTTTTTTATTTCTAATGCTTTCGGCGGGTTTGCTTCCATTCGTGGTTTTATTGCCATTTGATAGCCTTGTTTGGCCATTGACTGATCTTCGTGTATAGTGATTACCTGGTCTTCTAAAAGGATTTTTATAGTTAACCTTCTGATGCTTGTAGCAGCATCAATTTCATACAGAGTAGGCCGTCCAATGATCCCATTGTAGGTGAGAGGAAGATCTACTATATTAAACAGAGATTTGATTGCTTTGATATCTTCGGTATCCTAATTTTCGAATTCTACTTCTAGTTCCACTATTCCTACTGGCTAGGTAGTTCCTTCACAAAAGTTGGTGATTGAATTTTTGACCGTTTTAAAATCGGTAATTGAACCTCCTATGGCCTTGTAGGTGTTCCATGAAAGTGCATTAATTGCACTACCTTCATCTATCAGAAGTCTTTTTACCAAATAATTTTGGATGTATGCGCTCGCGACCAAGTCATTATGGGGATGTTGGACATGCTCTCCATCATTAGATCCAAATGTGATGGTCAGCCTTTATGTAGGTATTCGGTATTCTTCCCTTTGAGGTCTCTTCAGTCTTTTTTTGGCTGATGTTTCACCTCTAATAATCATTTTAATAACTCTAACAACTTCAGTACGAGCCCTCTTCATATCTGGGGAATCCTCAGCTCGATCACTCAAATCTCGAGTTCTTGCGAATTTTTCAAGCTTCCCATTTTTGATTAACTGTTCAATTGACCATGTGAGATCTTGGCACGCATCTATTTTATACTCGAATCCTCGATGATACTGGCAATACTTGTTTCCATCTGGCGCTCCTCTCCTTGGAGGGGTTAACTTTCGTGTTGGAGTTATGCTTACACCGTTTTCTCTAATCCACATGAGAATTCTTGATCTGGAAGCATTTAGGGGTGTAAATCCCTCAGTTTCTCTTTTAAGCCCCTCTATTGGGTTTTCATAATTGTTTCAGGGAGCTGGATGCCTTCTTTGATCAATTATATTGTTCTTTTTGAAAGGTGGTTTTTCGTCATCCCTTTGCAACCTTCAATCGTTGTCCATCTTGATTAGTTTAGTAGCCATGGACATGACCTCCAAAAAGGTACGTGGCTCTTTCGTCAAGATGTTGTCTTTGAGTTTTCCCAATCTGGTTCCATTCTTTAGTGCCTCAATAGCCACTTCGTCACTTAAATTCTCTATCTGCATAGCCACTTTATTAAATCTGTCTAAGTAGCTTCTTAACGATTCATTGATATCTTGCCTACATATTCGGAGATCATTTATGCTTTTGGCAGGAGGAACATTAGTGATAAACCATGTTCTGAACTTCTCAACCAAGTCTTCAAAAGATGATATAGAATTCCTCGGAAGCTGGTGAAACCACCTTTGGGCAATTTTGGTTAGTGTGCTAGGGAAGACCTGACATAGAATTCCATTATTAACATTCTGGAGCATCATTTTTGTTCTGAATGACGATACATGGTTGACTGGATCTCCAGTGCCATCATATTGCTCCAATTAAGGCAACTTGAACTTAGATGGGATTTCCGTCTCATTGATTCTACTCATAAAAGGTGTTGTTCCTTCCAGGACACACTCATCTTCCTTTCTTAGTCCTATTCGGGCCTTCTGAATTACTTGTTCTACTTTCTGGGCTATCTGAGAGTCATATAACACTGGGTGGCTTGTATTAGACTCTCCTTGTGGGTCTCTCCGGGCTTCTTTACCCCATCCATGAAAACTCTGGGTGGCAAATTTGCATTATTTTCTACATTATCTGCTTCGGGGTTATTATTTTGGATAAGGGCATTTAATTATTGTCGCATGAGAGCCATCTGAGCTTGGATGCTTTGGATCATCGCCTCTCTATTCACTAGAGGCAAGTTAAATGTCTGGGTTACTGTGTTTACGTCTGGGGTGTTTGTTTTGGGAGTTTGTGGAAGACTTGGGAAGGGCACTAAGGGAATGGGTCAGTTAACATGATGCAAAGGAGTATAGTAGGGAAAGCTCGTGCCTGGGGTCACCCATCCTAGGGTGATTCCGGATGTCAAGTGTGTATCAAGAGCGATTTGGGACGATGACCCTGCATGATGAATGAGAGTTGGATCAATAGGTAAGATAGGAGCGGATAGGTTAATAGGAGGCACAGGGGCTGATGGGTTGATGGGAGCATCTGCGGCTAATCCTGGGGGATTGATCTGAGTATCCATGTCTGGTGGGCTGGATGTCATGATGTGACTTTGTTTTAGCTTGGTAACTGACAATGGCTTTTGACTCAAGAGATTCCCACAAACGGCGCCACTTGATAACTTGATTTTCGGAATCTCCGAGTCCTGCGGTCAAGCAATCAACAAAGACGTAAGGTAAGTTGTGGGGTCCTCCCCACAAACCCTCCGCTGCTTAAGTCAAAGAGAGATTAGAGAGAATTTAGAGAGAGAGAGAGAGCAATAGGCTAAAGGAATATAATAGAATAGAATATAATAGTTTGAGGGAATGGGAGGAGTATTTATAGAGAATATAATGCTCAAACCTGAGCGGAATAGGATTCCTCTTCTATGTAGGACTTGTTCTTATTTAGGGAGCTTTCCTTATTGATCTGGGATTCTTCCTAATGAGGAACTCCTTTTCCTAATTGACTTGGACATCTTTGTTCTGCAAATAATCTTTTATTTAGGGAAATAAAGTATCAATTAAATGAGAATTTACCTGAGAGGTATCAGTGAGGGAGGATTGTGATGGGTGTAGAATGCTTTGAAGAATTAAGGCTCCTTCAGACTTCAACTTGCTAGGATACATCACGATCGTGATGGTCACTCCTAAGGGGCACGCAAAAGCTTGTATTTAGTTGAATTTGATCCCCACTTGGTCCATGTGATCCTTGATACTTGTTGATACTTCAAGGGACATTTAAGTGGAGCTTTCAGGCCTTGTAGGAGCTTTAAGTTTCAAGAAATGTCTTGGACACACTTAACTTCAATTGAATTATTAACTAACTCTAAAACACACCTAGGAAAAGATTAGTGAATTTACATCTCTTGTCAAAATCAAAACTTAGAAATTGATCATGCAAGTGGTCAATACTTATTTATCCACTTAAAAACTAATTCCTATTTTATCTTGTTTATAACTAATTCCTGTTTTCTCTCGCTTTTTCTACCTATCTTCTATGTTTGTGTATCTCATTTTTATTCTTTTAAGATTTTTTTTAAATTTTTTTACTACATTACTAAGGAATGAAAAAAATAAATATTTTCTTCTTGATAATAAATTTTGACAAAAAATAATTCTTTAGTTTTTAACTATAATTTTTTTTTTCATTTTTATCAAAATAAAACTACAATTTTTCATTAATATTCATCATATATTATAATTAATTCATATATTTTTAATTGATAGGTTGCATTTAAATGTGATATTTATTTTAAATAAAAAAATAAAAAACTGATGAAATTTAAATTTTAACACCACCTTTACAATATTAAACTTGAAGCACTAATTTATTAAGATCTGAGATTAGTGCTACTAATGTCAAACAGATAATTCAACCTGCAAAATGTTCTTTGATTTAAAATTATAGTTTAAAAGAATTAATTCATTCACTTGACAAAAAATTGAAAATAAAGGACAAAAATATATGGAAAATTATTTAATTTGTTGTTTTATATATGAAACCACAATGACCTAACTAAATAATATCCACGCATGGCTAAGCACTAATTCTACAAATTCGCATGCAATAATACATGAAATTAAAAAAAGAAAAGTAATTTATATAAATTAAAATTTTTAACTTTAGAAATGAAATTAATCGGTAAAAAAAAAAAAACCATAAATCCCTTATAATGAACTAATTTAAGAAACTCCAGTTGAAAATATAGCCGGATAATTCTTTTTTTCTCCTTTATTCTTTGTAAGTAGTTTAATTTTAAAATTAAAAATCACTTAATTATTATCTTTCTTTTCATCTCTTTTTTACTACTAATTATCACTACCATTAATTTTGCAAAACCTATAGTATAATTCAATACACTCAAAGGTTTCATTCAATTCTATTAAAATGTTTTTTACTCATATTTCTATTTAATTTGAAATGTTATAGACTTTTGAAATGTTATATATATATATATATATATATAGGCAAAACACCAATTTTTCCCTGCACTTTTATTTTATTTCGAATTTCTCTCATGTACTTTTATTTGTTCACATTGAGTTCACACACTATTATTTTGGCATATATTGAGTTCTTAGGGGGAAATCCAAAATAAAATAAAAGTGTAGAGGGAAAACTGGTGTTTTGCCATTATTATATTATTTTTCAACTAAATCCTATAAATTTGTTTTTCCAATCAAATTCTATAAAATTTAATTAAATTATTAGTTACATCAACAATGATAAATAAAACTAATTAAGTATTTTTTTCATTATTTTTAAATATATAATTTCAATTAATATATCATAAATAAAAAAATATTTTTTATAAGGATAAAAATCATTGAATTTTGTCAGTATTATATTTTGTGTTAAGTTTTAAGAAAATTTTATCCAAGTATCAAATTTAAATTAGACAAATTTTAAAAAAATAATTTTTTTATGTTAGGCTATTTTATAATAAATATTTGAACAATAAAATAAATTAACATATTTTCATTATAATTTTAATTGTTATAATAAAATATAATTAATTTAAGATAAAATATAACAAATTTTTCTATTTTATCTTAAATTAGTTATATTTTATAATACAAAGAAAATTATTAATTAAAATATATTATTCTTCAAATAGTTATTGTAAAATAGCCTAATTTAAAGAATTTTTTTTAATTGTCTAATTGAAATACAATGAGTTTAAAATTTATTTAAAATATAACATAAATTATAATGTTGACAAAACTAATTAAATTTATCCAAATATAAAAAATTTATTCATAAAAGAAATATTAATTAAAATTTATAGAATTTGATTGTAAAATCTTTTTTTTTATAGGATTTAATTGAAAAATAATATAATAAATAAACTAATGGTAATGTTATCCCTAACAAATAGAAAATAGAAGGTATAATCCCTATTTTACCCCCTTGCACTTTTATTTCGGTCCGAATTTCCCCTCGTACTTTTTTTTTTGTCTATATTGAGTTCCCATTAAGGACTTAATGTATGCCAAAATAATAATATGGAGACTCAATGTAGACAAATAAAAGTGCAAGGGAAAAATTCAAAATAAAATAAAAGTGTAGGGGGCAAATTAGGGGTTATTCCTATGATCATTGTCTAGGTATATTTTTTAGAGAAAATAAACAAAAAACTTACAATGTACAAAGTTAAAAAATTTTAATATTAGAATTTTTCTTTTTAATTTTGTATTATTGTTATTGTTGTTGTTATTATTATTATTATTTCTAGATAAGGGGATAGAATTTATTACAATTTTAGAACTAAATAATAGTATCAATGATCTACTAATTAAGATATAGTACATTTAGCAGAATATGGTGTTTAATAGAGAAACAATAATAAAAAGTGGTTATTTTTTAAATTTTTTTTGAAGTTAATTTAATAAAAATTAAAGCATATAAATTTTTTATTATTTATGATTTGGTTATTTAACTAGTACTTTATTTTATTGGTAAATGAAACTTTAATATTAAAATAATAGTTTGATTCAATTAAATTTAGTAAAATACAAAATTTAAAAAATAAAAATCTTATTACTAAATAGATAAAAATTAAATTTTAGATACGTTTAAGGAAAAAAAACATAATCATTAAAGAAGATAAAAAAAGAAGGTCAAAAGACATCATGAAAGAGAAAAATATAATAAAATAAAAAGAAATAACAATGTTAGTTTTATAATCAGTTATTTTTTTTATTGCAAAAGAAATATTATTATTGAGTAATAGAATTTGAAGCAAGTACATCAAGAAGAAAAATATGAGGCATGCCCTCCCAGCTACAACCTTAGGCAGTATTAGTGATAAGATAAGTGATAAGCTTAACTCTGTTATGCTCTGTTATGTTGTTGTGTTTGTTATGTTACCATCATCTGTAATTACTCTTGTATACATATATATTCTCATACAGTAATATACAGGTTACAAGATTTTACACAAAACACTATTATTGAGTTGGTATCAGAGCCTACACTATGGCTGAAAACTCTTCGACATCTTCTACCAATTCATCCTCTACTCCTTCTTCTTCTACCTCCACTCAATTACCTGCACTCATTCCTCTTTCAAATTCGACTTCTACCATACCTTCTCACCTACAACAATCTTTCTCTATCAAACTTAATTCCAAGAACTATATACCTTGGAAACTGCAATTTCAGCCCTTACTAAATTTCTATAATCTTCATGATGTCCTTACCGACACAGAGATCTCACCACCCAAAGAAGTTTTAAATCTAGTCACCTCTCTTATGGAGCCGAATCCTACATACCTGCAATGGTTTAACAAGGATTAACTATTATTTTCGTGGCTTCTCTCTTCAATTTTCGAGGAAGTCTATCCTCATCTCATTGGATTCAATTCTTTTTCAGCTGTTTGGAAGACATTGAAAACTGCATATGGCGTTGTTAACAACGCTCAACACACTCAATTGTATATTGAGTTGCACAACTTAAAGAAAGAAGACAAACCCGTCTCAGATTATTTGTTTTAGGCTAAACAAATTGCTGATTCCCTTGCTTTGGCAGGCCAAGCTCTTCCTTCGGCGGAATTCAATGCTATTATCTTTCGCCAGCTTAGTTCATATTATAATGGTGTTATTGGAGCCCTTTAATAGCGTCATGAGCCACCTCTTTTTCATGAATTGCATGACTAACTTTAGGCTTATGAACTGCTATTAAAATCTCAATAAGCAACTTTGCCTACTGTTAATTATGCTCATCAGACCACAGCCAATAGTCCATCTTTCCATCAACAGCAATTCTCACCTCATTCAAATCGAGGTCGTGGTGGTCGCAAAGGCTTCTCCTCTCCATCTCGAACTCAACAGATCACTTATCAAATCTACGGATATCATAACCATTCTGCACTTGAATGTAGAGGCAGATTTGATTAGAACCTCACCGCTCATTCTTCCTATCAGTCTAGACACAGTGATTCTCGGCTCAGTAATTCTTATCGCCTTCATCAGTCCTCCTTCTCTCCACAAGCTCAAATATCATTACTTGGACCACCTCCATCCACCGCTAGATCTGAATGGTACCCTGACAGTGACGCAAATCACCACATCACCCTTAACTTAGCATCTCTTACAAATGTAGAGGAATATAAAGGTACTAATAAAGTCATTGTTGGCAATGGTAAAGGTATTTCTATAGCTTATATTGGTTATGGTTCACTTTCTTTCTTTAACAATTCATCTTTAAACCTTAAAAACGTTCTACATGTACCTGCCATTACTAAGCCATTACTTTCAGTTCATTGTTTATGTAATGATAATGACTGTTTTATTGAATATTTTCCTAACCATTTTCTTGTGAAGGATTGTCAGACCAGGGAAGTTTTACTCTGAGGAACGAGTGACATGGGTCTCTACAAGTTACACTTTGTGCCTTTCACCTCTTCTCCTATCACAACATCACTTTCAACCTTGGACATCTGGCATCAACGTCTGGGTCATCCCAATTTTGCACTTGTTCATCGTCTTCTGCATCAGTTCCATTTACCTTCCAAAAATAAGTCTCATGATTCTAATAATTGTCATGCTTGTTGTTTAGGCAAGATGCATCGTTCTAGCTTGTCTCTCACACATCATAAAAATTCTCAGCCTTTAGAATTAATCCATGATTATGTATGGGGCTTTGCTCCTGTTGAAAGTTCTAATGAAGACAAATATTTTTTTATTTTTGTTGATGATTTTTCATTATTTGCTTGGTTTTTTCCTCTCAAAAATAAAAGTGATTTTGCTAATGTTTTTCTTCAATTTCAGGCCTGTGTAGAAAAATAATTTAACTTCAAAATAAAGACCTTTAATTCTAATTGGGGAGGTAAATTTAGGCCATTGTTCAAACATTTTCAACAAACAAGCATTCATCATCGAATTATTTATCTTCATACCCATGAGTAGAATGGTACTGCTGAGCGAAAAATAAGGCATATCGTTGACATTAGATTAGCTTTATTAGGCCAATCTCATGTACCATTTAAATATTGGCACTTTGCCTTTGAAACAACAGTTTTTGTTATTAATAGGTTACCTTCCCAACCACTGAAAAATCAAATACCTTTTTATCTTTTATTCAAAAAAATCCAGACTATTCCATTTTAAGGGTTTTCGATTGCACTACTTATCCCTTACTACGTCCTTTTAATAAAAATAATTTTTTGTTTTGCACCACAACTTGTGTTTTCCTTTGTTACTCTCCACATTACCTTGGATATTGGTGTCTTGATAAAGAAACAAGAAGAATCTATATGTCTAGGCATATTAAATTTGATGAAACTAGTTTTCCATTCTAAGGTTCCCATTCCATGTCCAAAACTACTACTACTACTCATAATTCTTCTTCGTTACCCTTCATGCATGTGCAACTTCCTTTGCCTCATGTTTCACGTTTCAAGGACTCCTTCTAATGTATGAACTTTCTTTTCCCTATCACTTCTCTCTCACCTATATCTTCTTCAGATACCCATTCCCTTTCACCAACACAACAAACCATATCCACACCAACCTTATCGCCCTCCAACACCCTTTCTTCTCCTCATCTCTTATCTAAAACACTGACAACAAATAATCAAACACGACCTCATATTGTAACTAATTCGGATGGTTTAAAATTATTTATTGATCTTTCGTCACCCAATCCTAATTCAACTTCTCTTTCACAACCATCCTCTTCCCCTCAATCAATTCCCGAACCCACTCCTCGCCATCACCATATGACACTTCGCCCTTCTACTATGGCAAACACTTGATGTTATGCCTTGCTCTCTCAAAAGTCTTTAAAATTTGAGCCAACCTGCTTTTCTCAAGCAAGGAATATTAGTGAGTGGTGAAACACCACGGATGGTGAAATGGAAGCCTTATACCGAACTCATACATGGGACCTTGTCCCTCTTCCTCCAAATGCTAATGTTGTTGGTAACAAATGGGTATATAAGATAAAAAGAAAGGCCAATGGGGATATTGAAAGGTTTAAAGCTCGCGTCGTTGCTAAGGGGTACAATCAAGAACATAGGTTGGATTACATAGAAACTTTCAGTCCTGTGGTCAAGCCAGTTACTGTCTGCATAATTCTATCCATGGCTATTTCTAAAGGTTGGAAAATTTGTTAACTTGATGTTAGCAATGCGTTCCTATATGGTGATCTGACAGAGACAGTCAATACGGTAGAACTGTAGGGTTACATTGATACACAACATCCAACTCATGTTTGTAAGCTTCATAAATTACTTTATGGACTTAAGCAAGCTCCATGTGTGTGGTTCCAAAAATTAAGTGGTTTTCTTCATTCACTTGGTTTCTCTTGTTCTCATTTTGACCCCTCTTTGTTTATTTATCTTTAACATAATGTTTAGTGTTTTATCTTGGTTTATGTGGGTGACATTTTACTCACAAGAAACAATTATGCTTTCTTAGCCTCCATAGTTCAACAACTATCTTCTATTTTTTCATTATAAAATCTCAGTTTCCTTCACTATTTTTTTGGTATTCATGTGACTAAGCATCCAAATGGGCTTCCCTTATCACAACAAAAATATATCTTTAGTATCTTGGATTTCATTGGAATGTCTCACTGAAAACCTATCTCCACTCCAATGGTACCTGTCACATCTCTGTGTAAAGACTCATCACCATCACTCTCCCATGATGAAGCAGTTAAATTTCACAGGTGTTGTGGATCACTGCAATATGTCACCTTCACTAGGCTGGACTTAATGTTTGTTGTTAATAAGCTCACACAATTTATGCACTCTCCTACTCAGCTTCATCTTCAAGCGCTCAAGAGAGTCCTTTGGTATTTACAAAGTATAAAGTCTTAGGGTTTACTCTTATCTCACACCAACCAATTTGATCTTATAGCATTTATCGATGCTGATTGGGCAGGTAGCTTGGATGATAGAAAATCTACTGGTGGATATCTTGTTTACATGGGCACTAATTTAATTGCTTGGCAATAAAAAAAATAACAAATAGTGGCTAGAAGTAAAACTGAATCAAAGTTCAAGGCAATTGCAAATGTCACAGTTGTGCTTCAGTGGCTATCTCATCTCCTTCATGAACTTGCTCTTCCAATCACCAAAGTTCCACATGTATAGTGTGATAATTTAGGGGTAGTTTTCATCTCTTCTAATCTCACCTTCACTGTTCGCACTCTACATATTGAGGTGGACTTTCACTTTGTCCGCAAACAAGTAGCTGCTAAATGATTGACCATTGGCTCCATTTCTTCCAAGGATTAGCTGGCCGATATCCTCACCAAACCATTGGCAAAACTTGCATTCCACTTTATTTACTCTAAGCTATGACTTGCATCTTGCTAGCCTAGGCTTATGGGGGGGGGGGGTATTAGTGATAAGATATGGGATAAGCTTAACTTTGTTATGTTGTTGTATTTGTTATGTTACCATCATCTGTAATTACTCTTGTATACATATTGTTGACCTTAGTAATAATCAATCTTGATTTTGATCTTAACAAACTTGATTTTGAGCATTTAATATGTTTGTTTAAGTGTGTATAAGCTAGGACTATCATGGAAATCAAAATGAAGTTAAGCATGCTTTTGGGCTAAATCGACCTTCCAGATTCCAGGAGGATTTTGGAATTCTTAAACCTTTATAATAAGAAAGTTGTCTTCTTAACATTTGAATTAAACATCACAAGATTTCTGAATTGATCTTACTTGTCAAAATCCGAATTCATTTGGGTCTAGAAATCTTCAGTTAAATTTAGCATATGCAGTTTTCATTTTAAATTGAGTATCTCTTAGTATTTCAACAATATCTTGAGCTAAATATGTCCAATTGAGGTTATTTAAAGTGATATGGAAAGCTAAGACAAATACCTACAACTTTTATGAAGAAAGCCTAGGCTGATTTGATCGTCTTTAATGGCTAAAAGTCATGATCCGACCGGGACCAAAATTGCACCAAATTGAAGAAATCTTCCAGAACATATCCTGAGCCAATGTCATGATCGAGATCAGTGTAATCCCGACTGGGATTAATGTGGTCACAATTGGGACCAGTGCATGATTCAAATATAATGGCTATAACGGATATATTTTTGAATATCCTGACCGGGATTAGTGTGATCACGACTGGGACCAGAGTTTTTACAGCTCAAAAGTCCAAATTTCATTCAAATGAAGTTTAAATTTATTGGAAACAAAATTATTGTTTGTAACAACTATTATTGAATTGCTTAACTAGAAATACAACCTCTGAAGATCATTTAGAGGTTAAGAAACTTATTTATTCATTACATATTCTCAAGCATTTAATTAAGCTCTCAAAACTCTCTTCAAATTCATTTTATGTTTGTATAACTCTTGTGAGAGTTGGTGAGTGTTAGAATAGAAATTCTTGTTCTTCTATTTTCTGGGTTTAGAAAAAGGGAAGTGACGTTTTATTCTATTATAAAGGAATTGGTTTAAGTATTTAGCCATTAAAATACTTGGAAATTTGGTTTTAGTGTAAGCCTTCAAAACACTTGTGAATCGATTTTTGAGTAAGCCTTGAAAACTCAAGTTGTGAGGTTTGAGTTGAGCCTAAAACTCAGGTTGTAAAAATCAATCTAGGGAAATAGATTTTGGTGATTCAAAATCCTAACTTGGGGATAAGTTAGGTGGAGACGTAGGATTGTTGAGAATCCGAAATCCTTAAATTCTTGTGTTCATCATTCTTCCTTCTCAACATTCTTTCTTCTCAACATTCTTTCATTTTTTGTTTATTTGTTTTTAAGTTTTGATTTTTGTTCAATAGCCCTATTCACCCCCCCCCCCCCCCTCTAGGGCATTTTCATTTGGTATCAAAGCTTGAATTCTAGGAACTTTAGTACTAGAATACAAGATCATGGGAAGTGAAAATCAAAACTCCTCATCTCTTAGACCTTTCTTTGATGGTAGGGATTATCCAAATTGGAAATTTAAAATGGAGCTATATCTAAATAATGAATCTAGAGTTTGGGAAAGTGCCCTAAAAGGATATGAACCTCTTAAAGCTACC
>CATIWM010310579.1:0-17054 GCA_949671775.1 Mallotus repandus
TTAGTTTATGTGTTTTACATCTAGCCATATGGTGTAAAACACCTAGTGTATATATATATGTGTGTGTTTCACATAAAATGTGTATTATTTTCCATTATATAAAGATGATTTATTAAAAAAAATGAAGTTAGTGTGATAAAATAGAAATTTCATGAAATTTAAATCATTTAGTTAATTATCTATCATTGTCATATATAAGACATACATAAAATTGACCAATATACATAATCTCTACAAAAAAAATGGAGCTACTATTACAAAGAGAAGCTCCAAATTATTTAAAAATTGACCATAATCATTCGACCACCAATCTATCTACTAATACCATATACATGGCATATACAAAATGTGACAAAAAAACAAAAAAACAAAAGTCGTAACCTAAAAAGTGTCATGTTGTATCCTTCATGTGTCCTAAAAATAAAATAAAAAAATAAAATAATAGGACAAGTATCCGGTCAGGACATGACACTTATTGGATACATGTCGGACAAGTGTCGGATCGTGTTGGTATCCGAAAAGTGTCGGACACGGATACTCCACCCTATTTGAAGTGTCGGTGCTTCATAGCCTCTAGTGTTACAAAAAATTTCACCTGCACTAGAAACTCCAGGAGAACCATGAGCAGAACCATTGTTGTTCACCTTAGTCCAACCAAAAATAGGAGAATACCAAATAACACTAATAATTCTAGGAGCTTTAAAAGTAATACCAGTAATATTCAAAAGAGAGAGGAGCCATAAATCAGCCATAGAATTTGACATAGAAACACGCTTGAAGAAATAATTCTCTTTTATCATCTTCCAAAGGCTAAGAAGAGCTAGAAAAATATCAAGTTTGACATTTTCAAAAACAATCAAATTCCTACAATGTCACATCAACAAAATAGCACTGACAATGGCAGTATTCCAAAGCACTTTAACTTGAGAACTGAAGTTACAATGAATGGTGGCATTAATAAGAGCAACTAAAGAACTCGAGGTAGCCGTAAAATAACATTGAATAAATATATGATCAATAGTTTCAGCAGTAGCATCATAGAAACAACACTGAGAAGCAATGTGAAATCCTTTATTAATCAATTAATCTTTATTTGGCTTGCAACCAAGATAAGCTTGTCAACATAAGAAAGAATGTGAAGGAGGAAAAAATTCTTTCTAAAAGAACTTAGACCAAGAAACATAGATATAAAAATGATTAGCCAATATATTTTTCACCGAATATTTACCATCAACAACAGGCATCCAAATACAAACATCGGAGTTATCTTTAAAGGGTTGTATTTGTTTAAAATCATTTTGAACATCCAAAGGAAGATCCGTAGGCAGTTGTCAAAGTCCATTAACCAAAAAATCTGAAATTGAAGACTCCAATTTAGCTTGCCAAGCAGGAGGAATATTAAGGCAGGTACCAAAGAAGGCTGGATCCACTCATTCGCCCACTTAATAATATTATTAAAACTATATAATATAATATTAAAATAATAAAAAATTTTAATAGTAAAATTATTTACTAAGTACTATAGCACTCAACTAATTAAAATAAAATAACAATAAGTAAAAATAAGTTGTGTTTTTAATTTTATTATAATAAAACAATAATTTTTAAAATAAATTTATAATTTTTTTAAAAGTATCTAAATAGTTATATTGATGATAAATCACATATAAAATATTTGTATTAATGAAAGGGAGTGTTATATTAAAATTTAATTAAGTGAATATATATATCTATATCTATATATATATATATAGAGAGAGAGAGAGAGAGAGAGAATAAAATAGCCTATCATATTTGATTAACATTATGTATATTTTATTACTTCTTCATACGAATTAAGAATTATTTTTTTAATATTTGTTTTTTAGTTGGCATATATATATATATATATATAGCTGAAATTTATTTGGTTATATAATAAAAGTTAGCTTTCTCTTTTATAAATTCTTCACCATATAAAAATAATATATTTTTAAATATTGATTAATTGAAAATATTAAACTTGAAAATTATTTGTTTACCATTGGTGGAATAATCTAAGGAAAAAGTATAATAAAGCACCATGTGTTAGACATGTTCTCTTAAAGGACCATGATATTTTTTTTAACATTTAAAAATCTATGATTTCATTTTACAATACATTTTAATACTCTACTTAGTGATATAATTAAAAATATATTATATGATGTTAAAATAATATAAATTTTTAATTGATAAAATTGTTTACAAAGTAGTATAGTATTCAATTAACCAAAATAATTTCATAATAAATAAAAAATAAAATGCATTTTTATCTTATTAAGAATAAAAAGAAATAATTTTCTAAATAAATTTATAATATTTTTAAGAGTATCCAAGTAATTATATTGATGTTAAATCACATGTAAAATATTTTTATTATTGAAAGACAATGATATATGAAGATCTAGTCGACAAGGTATTAAAGTGTTCAAAAATGAAAAGACTTCTAAATGTCAAGTAGAAAACTACAATTTTTTTAAGTGAAAAAGTGTCTAATCACATGAAATTTTTTTTTTTTTTGGTAGCTATCCCATAATTAATTTAATAGTTTGAAATATAAAGTTGTATAAAGGATAAAAGAATAGTGATTGTTAGAGATATTAGTCCTTATCTGTCTGTTATATCACATATGTTGTACCTATTCAAATTGTATTTATCTCTTAGCTCTTTTAGCTTTCGGTTGTAACAACTTGTACAACACCCTTTATATTTTCTATACCAACATCAATACAGTTGCTTTTTGGCTTTGGTCTCATACTTTCATATGCTATCAAAGCTCATCTTGGTTTAATAACCTGCATCTCAAAATTCATCAATGGCTACTGATAGTCCATTAAGACAAACTAGGCAAACCAGCCAAACCAACCTTCTTCCCACTACCAACTCTCTTGCAACTTCTACATTTTAGGTCTTTTCATTACCTCATATTGCCACCTATCTTCTTGTTAAACTGAATTCTTTAAATTATTATTATGGCAAGCCTAAATTCTACCTCTTCTAAATAATTATGACCTATCAAAACATATTGATGGTCAACTTGCTCGCTCCTCCTCCACTCACCATTAACAACCAACCCAACCCACATTATGATGCTTGGTTTTAGGAGAACCAATTAGTTTTGAGTTGGATTATTGGTTCAATCACTAAAGCTTTCATCCCTCAAGTTATTGGAGCCTTGAGTGCAAAAGATGCTTGGGAAAAGCTTGCTCATACTTATTCCTCTGGTTCTAGAGCACAAATTGGTACAATTAAGTCAGCATTTTTCAAACTTCAATGTGAGCCAATCGAATCCATTGCTGCATACACACAACGAGCTAAAGGCATGGTAGATTGCCTGGCAGTTGTACAAAATCATGTGAATGAAGATGATCTTGTTTATGCTATCTCAAATGGACTTGGACTTGAATATCGTCCATTCATTCGATCCTTGGAGAACCAAACAGATGCAATAATATTTGATGACCTCTATGGACTTTTATTAAGTGAAGAGGCTAGCCTTCAAGCAGATTCAAAATGCAAGGAAAATCTCTTGCCAACCCCACCTACTACATTCTTCAATCCATGCTCTACAACATTCAGGGGTAGAGGAGGATGCACCTATATAGGGCCTGGTCGTGGTGGGCTTTTTACTCGGCCAACTTCAACTCATTCTAAGAATTCTACATACTCTTATTCTTCATCCTCCATCATCTCTCAAGACCTCAAAAACCTCACTTGTAACAATTGCAATGGCATTGGTAATCTTGTCCATACTTGCTCTTCACCAAAATTAAACCACAACACCAGAACATTACCACGAACTATCCTCCAACTTGGCTATCAATTTCGCTTCAAACACTCAGCAATGGATACTAGATTCTAGTGCTACTCATCATCTCACTTATGATATTAGGAATATTAATCATCACAAAGAATATCATGGTCCAGATGATATCACTATTGGCAATGGTAATACCATTTCAATTTCTTATGTTGGTGACTAAATTTTCTTCCCAAAATAAAATTTTTAATTTACATAATATTTTTCTTGCTCTTAATGTTTGCAGTTTCTATTTCTTCTTTTACTAAAACTAACAGTGTTTCCATTCAATTTTTCCCTTCTTATTTTGAGATAAATGATATCTGCACGAGAAAATTGCTTCTTATAGCCCAAATGATGGCAGACTATATTCCTTGGCTATGACAGAGAATTCATCTCCATCATCACCACATCATGCTTTTCTTTGTTCTCTCTCCATCTAGCATGCTCGTCTTGGTTATGTTGCTATCTGCATTATTTGATAGGCTTTGTCTCAGTCCAATATCAAGTCTTGTAATAATGAATTTCTTTATGTCATTCATGTTCCATTAGCAAGAGTCATAAGCTTTCTTTTTCTAGATAATCTTTTACTGCTTCAAAACCTTTAGAGTTAATTTGTTCTAATCTCTAGGGGCCATCTCTTGTGCCTTCTGTTGTGGCAAACATTACTATGTTCTTTTCTGTGATCATTTTAGCAAATATAGTTGGATTTATTTTATTAAATACAAGTCTGAAGTTGTTAGTACTTTCATCAAATTTAAACATGTTGTTGAGAAATTTTTTAATCACATAATTAAAAATTTTCAATCAAACTGGGGAGGAGAATTTCAAATGTTAACATCTTATTTAAGTGAAAATGGAATTACACAATATAGTTCTTGTCCATACACTCCTAAGAAAAATGGTTGTGCTAAATGCAAACATCGTCCTATTTTTGAAACTGCACTTTCTCTTCTCAATCATTCCTCTGTTCCACGCACTTATTGGCCATATGCCTTTGAAACAACACTTTATGTTATCAATAGGCTTCCTACACCTCTTCTTCAAAATACATCTCTGTTCACTAAATTATTCAAAGACAAGTCAAATTATAATGAATTTTGAGTTTTTAGATGTCTTTGTTACCCATGGTTACGTTCTTAAGCAGCCAAAAAATTTTATCCTCGATCTTCAAGATGTGTTTTTCTTGGCTATTGTAAAATACAAAAGGGTTATTATTGCCTTGATATACTTACTAAGAAAATTATCATCTCGCGTCATGTTCTTTTTGATAAACAGGTAGTCCTATATCAACAAAGTGATGGTGACACTGCAAAATTACATTCCAGTGTTGAATTTTTTAGTAGGATAGTCAATTTGGAAAATTAAAACAGCTCGCCACCTTTTTCTCCTATTTTACCGAACCACTAGACCATTAATTTACCAACTTTACAATTCCATTCACACTCTACTACTACCACCAATATGACCCTACCTCAATAACTACATTCAACAACCCATAGCTTATCCTTACCACCAAATAATAATTTCACTTCTACCTAAGCTCCCAACACCACGTCCTATCCCTTATCACCTGAACCAACCTTACAGCCAACCTTACCGCTAAGCACCCAAACTTCACCACTTAATCCTATCGACCCTAGCCTCCCATTAATTGTGTAGATGACTAAATATTACACAAATCATGATAAACCCTCTACCACTGTACCAACTCGACAATATTAGATGGTGATTGGTTCACAAATAGGAAATTTAAAACCAAAGAGTCTTCATGTTACCATGTCCTCAACATCTGAACCAAGCACATACCGTGAAGCACTTCTCATTCCCCAATGGCGAAATGCGATGCAAGAAGAATACAAAGCTTTACTTGTAAATGATACTTGGTCCTTGGTTCGTGCTCACTTTGCTTAGAATTTAATTGGTTGCAAATGGGTGTATCACATCAAATATACACCAGAAGGCAAAGTTGTCTGCTACAAAGCACACTTAGTAGCCAGAGGTTTTCATCAAAGGCCTGACATTGATTTTCAACATATATAAGTCTAGTAATTAAGCCACGTATAGTCCACCTCATTCTTTCCTTGCCAATTAGCAAAGGTTGGTAAATTGAACAACTAGATGTATCAAATGCTTTTCTCCATAGAAAGCTTGATAAAGATGTATACATGCAACAACCTCCAGGTTTTGTCAACAAGGATTTTCCCTCTCATATTTTCAAGCTTAATCGCTCAGTTTATGGGTTGAAACAAGCATCTATTCAATGGTTTAAATGTTTGACATCAACTTTACAGACTTTGGGATTCAAGGGCTCCAAAATGGACAACTCCTTATTTTTTTACTCTCACAATCCTATATCTGCTTTTTTCTTGATATATGTTGACGATTAAATTTTAACAAGCTCATCTTCCAAGTTTATGTAGCAAGTAATTTACTCTCACCCCACCATTTTTGCTTTCAAAGACCTTAGCTCCTTACACTATTTTTTGGGGATTGAGGCTATCTTCACACCTTTAGGTTTATTACTCACACAAAAGAAATATATTCATGATTTGCTACACAGAGCTCATATGGCTTCGGCAAAGGGCATCTCTACTCCTTCATATGTCTCATATAAATTGTCTTTCTATAATGGTAATTTTCTTCTAGATGCTAGCCAATATCGTAGCATTGTTGGTGGTTTACAGTACCTATCTTTTACAAGACTAGACATCTCTTATCAAGTATACAAGGCATCTCAATTTCTTTATGCTCCAACGGATGAACATTGGCAAGCTGTTAAGGATATATTACGCTATTTACAAGCAACTACAACACATGGTCTTCCAATTCAAAAATCATCTTCTTTTGATCTCAATGCCTATAACGATGCGGATTGGGCTAGTTCTTTGGATGATAGAAAATCAACATCTACTTATGCTATATATATTAGGAATAGTCTCATCACCTAGAGTTCAAGAAAATAACAATGCGTAGCCCGATCATCAACATAGTCAGAATATCGGTCCTTAGCAAATATTGTCCAAGAAATAAACTGGCTTGAATCTCTACTTAAAGAAATTGGTATCTCTTATTCATCAACTCCTATCTTGTGGTCTTATAACCTAAGTGCTACCTACCTTACCACCTGTCCATTTTTCACTCAAGATCCAAACACTTATAAATTGATTACCATTTTGTTAGAGATAAAGTCTAAAAAAACTCATTGCTTATCTGATACATTGCTTCTACTGACCAAATTGCCGACATCCTTACAAAGCCATTGCACAAGAGTCGATATTATCTTTTTCGCTTCAAGTTGAATGTCCATTCCTCCCCCGTTCAACTTATGGGAGGTTATTAGAGATATTAGTCCTTATCTGTCCATTATATCACATATGTTGTATATATTCAAATTGAATTTATCTCTTAGTTCTCTTAGCTTTCGTTTGTAACAACTTGTACAACACCCTTTATTTTATATTTTTTATACCAATATCAATATAGTTGATTTTTGGCTTTGCTCTCATACTTTCATATGCATGAGGGTAGCACAAATGTATGGTGCATGTATATAGTCATATTAATAGTATTTGATAGAAAAATCATTATTTTGAGAGGATAACACAGTTTGGAAACATGTCTTATTTGACGCTTAAATATAGCATAATTTTAAGATGGTAATATGGTTTATGACATGAACATTTTTAACTGCATTTATTGCATATCAAACTTTGTAAAAGATTTCAAATATGGACATAGTTTAGCACACAAACATGTTTTCAAGTGTGCTCGACAGGTACAGTCATGTTCTCAAATATGTTAGGAAAAGGTACATGAACAAGTATTTTAAATGATAATATTCAATGAATGGTTATGTCTTTTTAATTGAATATTTATATCCTTTTGAAAGAATGGTTACGTCCTTATAGTTGTAACTTTCCAATATATCAACAATATAATAACTTTCTTTTCTCTTATCTTATTTCTATTTTTTTAGTTCTTTGGAAAAATTTTAGAGTTTTTTCTATTTGAAGTTTTTTAGTTTTTTTATATATTTTGCCAATAAAATGCAAAACAAATATATAATAGGGTAGTAAATACTTAAAAGATAGAGATCAATCACACCTCAAAATCTATTCCAGTACTTAAAAAATTAATTTTGCAATGAAGTCTAAAGCTGTTATGAATTAAGATTTTGTCAAGCTAAACATATTCAATGGAACCAATTTTGTAAGTTGGATAAGATCTTGTTCCTTATGACCACTTTGAAATTTTTTTTGTTGGATCCTAATCTAGCATACCACCAATCACCTATTCTTAAAGATGATGAATAGACTAAGATAAATTAAAAAAAATGTTAAGAGCATGAACTATCATGTAGAGGACGTATACTCAATAACTTTTTTTATTATCTTTATAATCTTTTTTACTTCTCTTAAAATAATGAGAAATAAGGTATGTATATTTCTTACTATAAAGTATTTTTAATTTTCAGTTATTGATTATATTCTTATGATGAATCAAGTTCATGAACTATAAATTCTTATTTCCAAATTAAAGGACTTAAAAGTTGCTTCTTACATCATTGTAAGTTGGAGGAATTATTAAAAAACTATCTCCAAGTTACAATGATTATAGGAAGAAGTTTTACATAATACAAAAGAGTTTTCTCTTGAATAGATTCAAAAATAATTTCAAAGAAAAAAACTAGAGTGCGAGTTAAGAAATTTTTAAGTAAATTTACAATGGAAGTGAATTTTAGGAAGTAAATAAAAAATTTGGTTGAGAAAATAAAAGGAGCACATAGTGGATGTTTTGGGAATGAAAATTCTATTAAAAAAAGCATGCTATAATTATGGAAAGAAAGGAAATTATAAGAGAAAAATTAGATCTCAAAATAGTAAAAATATAAAAGCCATAAAAATGCTTAGAATTTCAACTAAGTAACTATGGTAAAAGAAAAGAAAACAAATAAACTTGTAGGATTGGTATCAAATTCACATATTAGAATGATAATAGAATTTCATATGGCTACAATCTCAAAGTCCAACGATTGACGGTTTGATTGAAGCACTATTGTTCATATATGCAATAATAAGTTACAATTCAAAGATTATATCATTATTGATAATAGACATGAAGTGTTGATGGAAAATTAGGATTTTACAACAGTAGTATGCAATGACAATATGCAATTACATTTAATATGAAGAAAAAATTTACTTTTAGTTTTATGTACCTGACATAAGAAAAAAAATTTCATGTCTACTAATTTGTTAAAAATAATAGATTTTAAGATTGTGTTAAAATTTGACAAAATAATTTTGTCAAAAAATTGATAAGTTGTGAAAAAGGGTTATCCATGTGAAGAAATGTCCAATCTTAGTGTTGATAATGATAATGTTAGTGATATGCACTATGTTAATCATGTATGACTATGTTTTGAGTTTATCATATGTTGATTTTATTAATAAAAATTCATTTTCATTATTATTATTATGTTATAATAATTACTTGAATAGTCAATTCTTCCTAAGGTAATCAAGTATATGACTTGATAGTAAAACCCTTAGGTTAAATATGAGTTCTATTCTTATTTATCCCTAGTCATTCATTATTATTAAAATGACAATGAATTAAGACTAGTATTGTGTTGACTGATGATTATGTTTTACTAATCATGTATATAAGATATTAAGTCAACTTATAGGTACTTGTTTGAGAAAAGATGTATTGGATTGACCCACTATGAGAATACTATAATTGTCATAACTAATTCTCATCACAATAATATTCTTTTAGTCCTTTGACTTTAAAATCACTATGGTTTCCTACATAATTATTTTGTATTTTGACACATTTTAACATTATCTTTAATAGGGTGATGAAATAGATTGTTGTTGGATATAAAATGAGTTATTTGAGGAATGTGAGTGATTGAAAAGGAATTTTTCCCTTATTTAATCTGAGTAAGATATCTGTGCGCCCTTTAATAAGATAGACTGAGGAAAATGCATGGCCATGCTAGAATGAATTGATAAGGAGTTATCATTCTCAGTCTACTTAGAATCAAGAGATAATGTGGTTGAATTGTATAAGGATCACATAAACTATGCCTTGTGTTCAATCAAGATATCGTGTGACAAAAGGACTACAATATTCACTGTAAATTAGGTTATGTGAGATTATCAGCCTTCACATAACTTGGGTAGTCATAATGTCTTGCTAGAGGCCACTTATGACTAGTAGGCCTAAATTGGGATTTCATGCCCACTGCCAATGTTATGTGAACTTATAGGTTCACACACTTAGAACAGGCCCAAAAAGAACATGGGTTTACTAGCCTAGTAAAGACTCTGTGGTAAAAATAAATAAATTTGTATATGTATATATTTATTTAAGGTAAGTATTATCTTAAATAAATAGACAGTAATTTCTATTTTGAAATTTGAATCAAAACAAAAATAGAAAGGTGATATATATACCAAAAACGTTTTGGTAAGTGAGGAGTCACCAAAATCATTTTGGTAAGTGAAACCCTAATAAAGGAGTGTATAAATATATCCTTTTCTTTAGGGTGTCATACATTCTTTCATTATGCCATTCTCCAATTCATTTTTCACATTTTGTAAAACAAAACACAGAGTTCTTGAGAAGTGAGACTTTCAAGAAAAGAGTGCTAGCGCACACACTAGTTTTAGTTAGAGACTGTTCATATGGATACTTGTGGAGGATGTACTCATATTAGAGACATCTCAATTTACTAAGAACACTAAAAGCTCGAGGTAGGGTGCCACCGGAGTGAACCCCTTCTCGTCTATGGTAAGATTTTTGGAAACCCTAATTAAATCAATTAATTGAATTACATGGATCATGTTTTGGCTTTGTGAATGAAATTTTAATTTTTCATTACATTTTTGAATCACTAAACCCCAACAGTGGTATCAGAGCCATTTGTAATTCGATTAAATTGATTCAATATATATGTGATATATGTTTGATTTGATGATATATTTTTGAAAAGGCGTTCTCAAAAGTTTATCAAAATAGGTTTTGTTTTGTGATGATTCTTCTAATCTGTATGAAAATAGTATTATACATTAATTTGATTAATGTTTATAATTATTTTAATGTGATTAAATAATTATCAGAGTTATAATTTTTTGTATAACATATAAAATAATGAATCCAATTTCTGTTTAATGTTAAAACATGAATATTTGTGATTATACAGATGTTTGTCAGGTGTAGTTTGTTTAAGTGTTAAGCAAAATAATATGTTTGAACATATTAACTAAACTGTAATATGATTACAGTAAATTAGGATTTTTATTGGTGGTCTGTTTAAATGTTAAACAAAATAATATGTTTTATGTTAAACAAAATAACTTGGTTTACACAGATTAATTAAATCATAATATTATTACAAAAATTATTCACCCTTAAGGGATTTGGCAACAGCTCATTCAATGAGTTTACGTAAATCGTTTACCTTTCAGGGGTGCTGCCCCCAAATTCCTGTAAGGAGCATTGCCTCCTTAACCCCCAGGGGCGTTGCCCCTTGGACCTTGCTAGGGGCACTACCCTTAGGACCCTGCAAGGGGCACTGCCCCTTGACCCCGAATGGATTTGTCACACGATTCATTTCGAACATAATAATTAAATTGCTAACTAAATTGAATTATTATGCAATATATGTTTGTTGTTAAATGCATCGTGCATAACATGGCCCTTAGACCAATTGGTACTATTATTTTATTTTTCATGGGTTGTAATTTTTAAATATGGCCTGCAAGTCATTTTTATTTGTTGTAATTATTATTTTTATTAATTATTAGATTGTAATAGAATATAAATTACAACAAAATATGTAATGTAAATGAAGACCCAAGTGAATTAAAGGTTAAATTATCCCCCAAACTAGTTGTGAATGTGCAGATAAGTTGAATTTTAACTTTTTCAGCAAATAGGTCCAAAACTTTTTATTTTCAAGCCAAATAAACCCAAATTCTGCGTAATTTAGTGCTTGTAAACCATGTACTATGATAAAATATTTTAATAATAAAAATTATTTTTAAAATTTTATTTATCTATTTTACATTATTTTTTCTCATTTCACCTTGTTTTTGCACCATCACTTCACCACAACTTCTCTGTCACCATCGACCATCACCACACAGCCTCCACCATGACTACCATCGACCATCACCATAACCTCTACCATGACCACCACCTCTTTATCACCACAACCAGCACCATCACCACCTTTATTTTTTTTAGCAACCCACCCAACCAATTATAAAGTCATCAAATCCTGTCAACACCACTTGTTCTTGATCACCGTCTACCATTACTACCACCTTTATTTTTCTTTATCAAGCTCAACAAATTGCCCAAAAAAATCCTACTAATTCTAACTTAATAATTTGATAAATCTTCTCAAACTCAACAAATTTACCAAAATGATTTGATAGGAATGTGTGTGCTAACCATGATGGAACTTGGAGCGGGGAGGATAGCAGAGAGTAGTTTCTGTTTGTAATCGTGAATAATAGTAGTGGTGATGATACTGGCATTCCATTACAAGCAATCAAGAAATGATTTCAATACGAAAAGCCAAGAGTTCCTAAACAAAACGAGCATTGGATAATGCATAAGTATAGTCTTCTCGATGAAAGTCCCAATTGGGGTGCTCTGTAGATTGCAAAAAAATCACCACGCTAATCCTAAGGAGCTAGAGGTAGAGGAGGTGCAAGAGGAGGATATGAAGAAGATAAGAAAAAGAAAAAGAAATGAAACCAAGGAAAGAACTAAATTTGCATCCAGAAAGAGGAACAAGACTTAAACTGAAATGGAACTTGAAAAAAAGAACTAGAGGTCAAACTTGAGAAATAAGAACAAGAGGCTAATCTAGCATTAGCTATTATGGTGGAAAAATCAGAATTGACGGAGGAGGAGGTGGTGAAGAGCCAAATTTGAAGTTTTTATTGGGTTTTGGGTCGAGATTTGGTTTCAGCTGTTATTGCTTCTGCTATTAATTAACTTTTTTTGGATTAATTTGTGATGTGGTTCAGGGTAGTGGGTGGCAGTCCTAATGCTGCGGCAGCGGTGACAATCCTAGTGCCCATAACAGTGCGTGTTTCAGGGTAATAAAGAAAGGGGGAATTGATTTTAATTAGTTTAGGTTTTAAAATATTTTTATATTTAATTAGTTTGAAATATTAATAAAATATTCAGTAAGTGATCTCACTCTACTCTCGTAGAGTTTGTACGACACGCATAGAATTTAGGTTTATTTATCCTAAAAATAAAAAGTTTTCGACCTATTTGCTGAAAAAGTTAAAATTCGACTTATTTGCACATTTGCAACACGTTCAGGGGGTAATTTGACCTTAAGTTTGGTAAAAATCTGAGTTAGAGGCCTAGGATGGAGATCCAAGGTGGGAGCCCAAGGAGGAGGTCCATGGTAGAAGATGGAGATCCAAATTGAAGGCTCAAGGTTGTATTTGTAAATCACCTAGGCTTGACCTTTGATCTTCATATTGGCTTATGAAGATCAACCTAGGTTTAGGCCATGCTATATCACATCTATCTTATTATGTTAATATGTTATGCATGTGATGCCATATATGTGATGCAATATAATAATAACTAAATAAGATAAAAACTAAATAAAGCCCTCATTTAATATTAAGTCATTAAAATGCCTCCCATTGTTTAACACATATCAAGATTTGGATTGCTATATATTGGTTATGCCAAAGCATTATGTATAAAGCCATATAAATAAGATAAGTTAGATAATTGTGATATCCATATGTTTGGGTTAGTTGGAATTAACTAGGTTATCAAAATGGTTTTGGACCTAGGGCATTTGATAGGATATGTAGGTACATGTGATGTCAATATCCTATAATTATCCAAGAATTACATGAGATGCGATTGGTAAAGTGTTACCTACCTAAATAGCCACACTTTATGTGATAAGTCAAAATTTACTTGAAGTGGGTGAAATATAGATCTTGGCCCAATAAGAAATTTCAATTATTAAAATCTTATTAAGGGTTTATAATTTAAGAAAATTTAGTGGCAATTTTTTTATGCCTCATACATATGCATAATAAAATACTAAGTGTACTATATATATATATATATATATATATATTGTAGATATTAGCATCAACACTACATTTAACATGTCAACGAGACTAACTTTCTTGATTGGTACAGAAACATGAGAATTGTTCTTAGGCAAGAAGGAAAGGAATATATCTTTGACCAACCTATCCTAGATGAACCAGCTGCCAACGCTCTTGGAGCTCAAAAGGATGGTTATAATAAACATCTTAATGATTCTGTTGATGTCACTTGTCTCATGCTTGGATGCATGAAGTTAGAGCTTTAAAAGTAGCTGATGGAAATGGAGGCTTATACCATGACAAGCCATCTCAAGGAAATATTCTAAAAGAAAACCAAAATTGAAAGGTTCAACACCATTATGGAATTGCTCTCTTGCAAGTTAACTGCTAGCCTTTTTGTGAGTCCTCATGTTCTCAAGATGAAGGGTCATCTTGAACACTTGGACAGACTTGGTCTATGATTGAATAGGAACTGGCTATTGATATCATTCTCCAGTCTTTGCTTGAAACTTATGATGGTTTCATCATGAATTTTAGTATGCATAGCATGGACAAAACTATTTTAAAGTTATATGGGTTGCTTAAAACTATTGAAAAGAATATTAAGAATACCAAGGATATTATCATGGTCAGTAAGGGAAAGAGTATGAAAAGGATATGAAAGGGCAAGGGCAAGATGCCTAAAGGCTTTTAGAAGCTTAAGCCAAAGCCCAAACCCAAACCCAAAGCTGAACCCCAAGCAGAGCCACCAAAAGAAGGAATATTCTTTTTTTGCAATAAGCCAAGTCATTGGAAAAGAAATTGCAAGCTATATTTGGATGATCAGAAGAAGAGTAAAGGTGGTGCAACTACCTCTTAAGGTATTCATGTTATAGAAATTAATTTATCTACTCCTGATTCTTGGGTATTAGATATTAGATCAGGATCTCACATTTATACTAATGTGCAGGGTCTAAAAAGGAGTAGATCATTGGGTAGAGATGAAGTGGACATACGAGTTGGCAATAGAGCAAGAGTTGATGCTTTAGCAGTAAGGACTTATAAGTTAAGTTTTTCTAGTGGACTTATTTTAAATTTAGAAAATTGTTATTATATGCCTACTATGAGTAGGAATATTATTTCTGTTTCTTATTTGGACAAGGAGGGTTTTAAATTTGTTATTAGGAATAATAAATTCTCTATTTATCATGATAACATTTTCTATGGATATGCTCCACATGCTAGTGGTATTTATGTTTTAAACATTAAAGACACTAATGAAAAGTCAATCCATAACATTGATACAATGAAGTTTAAATCTAATGATTTAAACATTACCTATCTCTAGCATTGTCATTTAGGCCACATAAATGAGAAATGCATTTCAAAGCTTCACAAACATGGGGTTTTGAATTCATTTGATTATAAATCATTTAAAATATGTGAATCTTGTTTAATAGGAAAAATGACTAAGATACCTTTTACTGGACATAGTGAGAGGGCTAATGACTTATTGGGCCTTATACATTCTAATGTATATGGACCATTAGGTTTAACTGTTAGAGGAGGTTTCTAGTACTTCATCACTTTGATAGATGATTTAAGTAGATATGGCTATGTCTATCTAATGAAACACAAATTTGAATCTTTTGAAAAGTTTAAAATTTTCAAAAATGAAGTATAAAATTAACTTGGTAAAAATATTAAAACATTAAGATTTGATTGAGGTGGTGAATATTTAAGCCAAGAATTTATAGATCATCTAAGAGATTATGGTATCATTTCATAATTAACTCCATCCGGAACACCACAATGGAATGGTGTGTCTAAACGGAGAAATCAAATTTTATTGGATATGGTTCGATCAATAATGAGTTAGTCATATCTTCTAATCTCTTTTTGGGGGTATGCTTTAAAAATTGTTGCATTCATTTTGAAAAAAGTTCCATTAAAGGTAGTTGAAAAGACACCATATGAGATGTGGACTATAAAAACTCCCAGTTTATCTTTTCTTAAGATTTGGGGATGTGAGACTTATGTGAAGTGTCAAATCTCAAATAAATTAGTACACAAATATGACAAATGCCTTTTTATGGTATATCCTAAAGAAACTAAAGGATATTACTTCTATAATGCTTCTGAGAACAAAGTGTTTGTTACTAGGAATGGTGTATTTTTAGAAAGAGAATTTATTCCCAAAGGAACTAATGGGAGCACAGTACAATTTGAAGAAATTCAAGACCCACAAAATAGCATTATACCAAGTATGGAACCGCAACTGGATCAACAAGTAACTATTAAACTTGCACAAGTACCACAAAGCCCAAGGAGGTCTGGTAGGACACATCAAATCCCTGTGAGATATGAATTTATCATAATTGATAATAATGATGTATTGATTGTGGATTAGAGTGAGCCTGCATCCTATCAAGAGGGCATAAATAGTCTTGACTTTGAGAAATGGCTAGAAGCTATAAAATTAGAAATGCAATCCATATTTGATAATCAAGTATAGACCTTGATTGTCCCAACTGATGGTTTAAAAAATATTTAGTGTAAATGGGTCTTTAAAAAGAAAACTGACATGGATGGCAATGTACATACCTTTAAGGTAAGACTAGTTGCAAAGGGTTTCAAATAAACACATGGTATATGATACGAACGTGGTTAACTTGTACCAAACCCATATTCAATCTTGATAACCTTGCCAAGGATTGTTCATAAACCAAGCAAAAGAAAACTCTAATTCCCAATAAGACCCTTAAATAACTTGTACTTAAGAACCTTAATTATAAAGAATTAAAGGTTGTTTAATATAAACCTAAGATTAACTAAGTCAATTTTAAGTATAAATTAAACTAGGTTTAAATGTACCAAGCCTTCACTTGATAAATTCACTAAAGTTCTTTTAAGAACAAAAGAAAAGGACTTAAACCTCAAAAGAATTCAAATTTTTGATAAAATATGTTCTCTAATTCACTAAATTCGTTTTACATTATTTAAGCCCTTATATAGGCATGTAAACATCATAATCCTTGAAGGAAAGGTTTTCTTACTTATTCCTAAAGACTCCTATAAAGGAAAATCCTTAAATAAGAAGTATTCCTTCAAAAATAAGACAACTAATGACAACT
>CATIWM010310609.1:0-37477 GCA_949671775.1 Mallotus repandus
ATGTTAGTCAAACATTTAAGGCCAAACTTTTATTTATGGGATATTTGAAGAAGCACTTAGGTTTGGAATCCTATACAAGGGATTTCTCCCAAATCTATACAAAGTGCTAGTCTCAATCTCACTTGGTGGTGCCCCTCGTGGTGATTGTTGACTCAATATTGATTTTGTGCTTGAGTTGGACGGTCCTCTCCCTGTCCATCGAGTTAAGTAATTCGTTATCAGAATTATTTCTACCGTGTATATTATGGCATGCTTCTTGTTTCTCTGAATCAATTCCTAGTGTCAATCAATCAAGATTTGCCATCAAGAGAAGGAAGAACCTTTACTTTAAGACTAGTCTCGTCATTCATGAAATTTCCCCGTGCATTGATTGAGTTCGAACCTGACTTGATTTAGTAAGATATTTATGTTATTATATTAAAATACAGTAAATATGTACAACCTCAATTAGACTTGATTAAGTTCACAAACCTAACAAGTCAAATATTAAAGAGTTAGAATTTAACTCGTCAACCTACAACCTATTTGATTATTTATGAAGTTGATTTCAAATTTTTTCTGACTTAAATTCAAATAGTTTTCTATTTGAGTTAACTTAGTTACACCTAATTTGTGATTCCTTATTAGAGCCAAAAGCTGGCTCCATCGAAATAAAGAAGAAGAACATATATTTATCACTTGGAGATGTGGAAAACCTCAATAACCATGGATGTTATTGGTGCATAATATGGAGAAAACGTAAGGCAGATGTGGTAATCAAGCATAGTTAAAGGCTAAAAAATAGCTCATTGAATTGTATGTATCTTTTGGCCAAGAAGATGGAGGCAGGTGGAGGTTGCAAGGTAAAGATGGAGTGTTATTCAGAAGGTTTAGAGCATCCATCAAATTTGAAATCTTTAGAAACATGATTACTAAAGCATTAAAATATTTTTTAGTACAAGTTGGATAAAGTTGAAGCTGCATTTTCTCAAAAAGCTTATTCCTAGATAATGGAGAAATTGCGAGAAATTGTCTGCATTGCCCATGTTTACAATCATTTGGTTATTTATTATTCATTACAATAAAATGCATGCTTGTAAAATCTTGCAATAACACCATTTACTCCATGCATTTTGTACTTGCTTAATGCTCAAATTTAAATGTCCTTCATTATTTACTCCATCAAGCATTATGTGGTGAAGTAACACAAACTGCTTGCTGGAGTAAATGAGATCTTAAGGTAATTATAATTAATCACAGGCCTGGAATATATGTTTAAATTACCTACTGGTTGTCAAATGGGATCTTTGACTGTTAAAAATATACTGATAAATCATGGTTAAGTCTTGATGATTTGGTTATTTTGATGGAGGATGCCCCTCGCTGTGCTTTAATCTGTTGTAATGGAAAATATTGCCTATATTTCTATTTAGTTGAATGCATTATATATTCTCTCCAAAAGAAAAATTAAGTGGCCAATTCATGTGAACTTATAGAGTCATTCTATGGGTAAATTTTATGAATAGTATAAAAACTTTGTACTCGATTACAAAATGGTACCATTACTTCAATTTGTATCTTTTTGGTACTAAAACATCGATTTTAGTTGCACCAGGAAGTCCCAAAAACACAATCAGGCCAAATTTGATGACGTGGCAACTGAAGATGCCCCGTCAGTAGCTACGTCATATGATATGTCAGCAATTAAAAAACAAAAAAAAAACTTAAGTTGATGATGTTGCTTGTTCAGAATTGGATTATTTTAGAATTCTCTCAACTGGTCTGAAAAGTAAAACATCAAACAAGTTGCAATAGTTTGCCAATGTGGTATACAATGTGGATGCTGACGGGGTATTTATGGTTGCCACGTCATCAAATTTGGCCTCATTATATTTTTGGGACTTTCTGGTGCAACTAAAATCGATGTTTTGGTACCAAAAAGATACAAATTGAAGTAATGGTACAATTTTGTAATCGAGTGCAAAGTTTTGGTACCATCGAGAGAATTTACCTATCATTCTACAGACAAAGTTAATTAGAATTTATTCCTGATCAATATCTCTAACTGATAGCATGGAATGCTGAGTCGTATTTGATTTGATTTATTTATTATCGAGCTAAACTTGAATCAAGCTCATTCTATTAATCAGTTGTTTTTTTTTTTGGTAAATTGGGAGGTAATATGACCTTAACATTGATGGACTACATAACAGGGGGCAATCCTCCCCTTTTTAAATTGATGACGGTAGGAATCGCACCGTGCACCTCTGATGCCCTTGGAGACGAGTTACCACTTGATTACTCCTTCACTGGCTTAATAAGTTCTTATTCACAAACTGCTTATAAGACTAAACCAAACCTAAAAATTATTTATTGATTATAAAATTATAATATATCTAACAAAAGTTATAATTTTGCTCTAATAATATATTTACATAATTATATGTGTAGATATATTTAGAGTTTTATATAGTTATTAAATGAGTCAAAATATATGAATTTAAATAAATATTTATTAAGTTTTTTTTTTGAAATCAATAAATATTATTAAGTTGAATACCAAATAATGTATTAATAATTTAACTTGAATTATTTGCAGGGATGAGAGGTGTATTTGCAAAAAATCTAAAGGCAATAATCTAGAAAGAAGAAAAGATTATCCTTACCCTTTACTTGCATTTTGCGTTCATGTATCAGATTACCGCAAAGATTCAAGTCAAAATATAGTCAAATCTTCATCAAAGATATCTCTAACTTTAGTATTAAGAATTAATTCTATCAAACATGAAAAAAATTAAAAGTTATACCACAAGCAACACCAATGAAATCCAATTCTTTGGCATTAAGTGATCAAAACATTCCTTACCTTTCCTGCATTATAAATAAATGTGCACTTGTTTCCAAAGTATTAGAGATGCTCATTTCGGACATTTTTAGAGAGGTAGAGTAGAAGTTTAAGCTTGTTGTTGGAATCAAGAAAGATGTGAAAATGCTCACTAATAACCTCCAATCCATCCAAGATGTGCTTATTGATGTAGAGAAGAGGCAGCAGAAGGAGGAATCTGTCAAGCTTTGGCTCCAAAGGCTCAAAAATATATCGTACAACATTGATGATGTGTTGGATGAGTGGAGCACTAAAATTCTGAAATAAAAAATTGAAGGAGATGAATATGAATATGCTCTCAAGCCCAAAAGGGCCAAAGTATGGTCTTTTTTCCTATCCGCTTGCTTTGGTTTCCATGAAGTTGGTTTTTGCCTTGACATTGTTGTGAAGATAGGAGAGTTAAATGAAAGTCTGAAAGTTATTGCCAAATAGAAGGACATATATGTCTCAATTATTGTTAAAAGGTGCTGAAGATGTTCAACGACCTATGACTTCCTCTGTTGCCAATGTTTCAGAGGTTAGGCGTAGAGAGGATGATGAAAATGCAGTCCTGAACTTACTATTAACAGAGAGCAAATGAAACCCTCTTGTCATCTCTATAGTAGGGATGGGGGCATTGACAAAATAACACTTGCCAAACTGGTGTATAATGAAGACAGGGTTAAGTCCCATTTTGATATAAGAATATAGGTTTGTGTCTCAGATCCATTTGATGAGATCAGGATTGCTAAAGCAGTACTTGAGTCTCTCAAAGGATCTACTACAAATCTAGTCGAATGGCAAAACATTGTTGAACAAATTCAAAAATGTGTTGAGAGAAAAAAATTCTTACTTGTTTTAGATGATGTGTGGAATGAAGAAGCCAAAAAGTGGAGACAAATAGAAGATTTTCTCAAGTGTGGTTCTTTAGGAAGTAAAATTTTGGTAACCACATGTAAAGAAAATGTTGCAAATACAATAGGCTATATGGACATAATCCAACTTGGATTGTTGCCGAAAGAGAAATGTTGGTCCATATTTATTGAACTTATATTCTCTGAAAGCACTAACACAGAGCTCAATAGTCCTCTAGTGGAAATTGGTAGGAAAATAGTTGCTAGATGTCACGACATACCTCTAACTATAAAGACCATTGGAGGCCTTTTACAATTTAAAAATAATGTAGAGGAGTGGCAGAGTGTCTTAGATAGTGATTTATGAGAGTTAAAAGAGATTGAAAGTGATGTATTAGCTCCACTAAGGTTAAGTTATCATGATTTATCCTCATCATTGAAACAATGCTTTTTGTATTGTGTCATCTTCCCCAAGGATTATAAGATGAGTAAAAAGAAATTAATTGGGAAGTGGATGAGTCAAGGTTATCTTAGGGCAATAAGAAGTAAGGATATATTGGAGATAGGTGAGGAGTATTTCCAACACTTAGCTATGCACTCTTTGTTTCAAGATATTGAGGAAGATGAATTAGACTAAAGCAATAGTTACTACAACATGCATGATTTGGTTCATGATTTTTATGAATCTTTGATGAAGAAAGAAAGTTGTAAAATATAGGTCAATCCTACTACCAATAGGATAGAAGATTTAAAAGAAGATTTGAGTTCTCACCAAATAAATCATGTAAGGATTTCAATGGTTAGTTAAAGTGAGGACTCATTTCATCTTTGTGTATATACTTCCAAAACATTGTGTAGTCTCTTTATTTTGTCTGCTACTAGTGATTCAATGATTAGAAAGGCCTTACCTTATATATTCAATGAATTGACTTGTTTGAGATCATTAAGCTTAAGTCATTGTGGCATTAAAGAAATCCCAACCAATATAAGTGAATTGATCCATTTGAGAGAGCTAGATATGTGTGAAAATGAAGGGTTAAAGAAGTTGCTTGAAACAATACATAAATTGTATAATTTACAAACCAACTGTCTGTGTAATTTTATGTGTTTGTCTTTGTTGTTGCCAAAAAGAATAGGGAGATTAAGTTGGCTCAACATTGGCCATGATAATAAGAAAGAAGAAGCATATTTATCTATTAGAGATATAGAAAACCTCAATAACCTTGGTGGTTATTTGGGCATAAAATGGAAAAGACAATATAAGGCAGATGTGGATGTGAAAGACGCTAAGCAGGCACAGTTGAAGGCAAAAAAACACCTCACTGAATTGGATATTTTTTTTAGTGAAGAAGATGAAGATGGAGGAGATTGGAGGAAAAAAGGTGCAGATGAAGAGTTATTAGAAGCTTTAGAGCTTCCTCCAAATTTGAAATATTTAGAAATATATAGTTACAAAGGCGTCAAAATTTGTAGTATAAGTTGGATAACATGGAAGCTGAATTCTCTTAGCAAGCTTATTCTTAGGAAGTGGAGAAACTATGAGCAATTGCCTGCATTGGGAAAATTGCCTTCCCTTGAATCTCTTAAAATTGAGGGTTTTATGAGTGTTAAAAAAGTAGGAGGTGAATTTCTTTGGATGGCTGGTGGGATTGGTGGAAGTGGTAGTGGTTCTACTGATGCTATGAGTACTGCACTAATATTATTCCCCAAATTGATAGAATTAAAATTCTCTTTTGTGGAAGAATTTGAAGAGTGGAATTATGATGAAGATGAAATAGTAAAAAATATAATAATAATGTCATCTCTTCACTTTTTGACTCTTCATACTTGTTGGAAGTTGAAGGAATTGCCATATTACATCACCCAAAACACGTTAGTCAAACCTGAGATTTATGGATGTCCATCTCTGCATTAAGAAATTAATAGGTAATATTTCTTCACTTTATTATTTAATTATTCTCTAATTTCTTTTCTTTTCCAATTTCTCATAACTATAACTATTATTAACATTTTTGGGCTTTTTTTCAAACTCCGACATCATTTCAAAACATGCAATCTTCTCCCCTGCATCACCGAATATTGCCTTTAACAAACATTATTCTTCACTTTAATTTTTTCATCTGTAAGAAATTATCTTTTTTTTTAATTCATTTGTGTTTTCTTTTTCTTTATTTATTTGTTTCTTTTTTTGAGCAAATTTTTTTTCTTTTCTAGTTAAGGTATGTGGTAAAGAATAATCTCTTGATTGTGATTGGGATGAAACATCCAATTTGCCATCAGCTGCATACTCAATTCTCTAGTCTGTTGGAATCAAATGATGGGGTCATTACCAAATTGCCTATCGAGCTGTTGGTACCTTATTTTGTTTACCAAATTACTTATCATTATGAGTATTGATAGAGTCCATTTACATATCTTTTCTCTTGCTAAACTGGAGCTACACTTGGGGCCATTTTACAAGCTTTTTGATCTCTTCTTAAAAGGTATCTCTTAGCTGATACAGTCTAACTCCAATTTATTGTTATTAAAACTACTGCTTGGGTATTTGGTTCCACTATAGCATCATGGAGGCTAAGTGGCTTCTACTTTATTTCTTCCACCAGTTTCCTTTTTTTTTTTTATGCTGGGAGAAGGTATGCAATTGCTGATCAATTATCTAAACAAGGAATGTAAAGGAATTTAGATCTTATGGCTCACTGCTAAACTAGTCATTCACTTTCAGATATGCTTGTATCTATAATACTAGAAACTTATGTTTACAAGTATTAATCAGTTCTCTATATATTGTAGCAACTAAATATGTACTATAATTGCTTTTCTTTATTTTTTTAACTTGATTTTTATCAATCGGTTTCTGTTTGATGTCTTCAAATTGCACATATTTCAATTTCGTCCCTCATTCCTGTTGATGTTTATTTGTAAAAATAGGTGGAAGAATGGAATAATCTCGTGAGGAGCATTACATGCTCAAGCTGAAGGAGATGCCATCAGGGTGCTGTTTTCATGCGTAATTGCGCTTAATGCCTAATGTTTTGGAATAATGCTAAGAAGTAATAATGTTTTCTTTTTGCAGTCAAAAAAGATCCATTTGAAGAACATACACGTTTTGGAGTTACAATTCTATTTATGGCAAACTGATTTACCTGTTGGTTGTAGTCCTCTAGGTCTATCATTCAGCTGCCTGGTAGCTTTAACAAGGTTAGCTTGCACTATCAGGGTTTTCCTCCATGTGTGAAGTAGATGGTTGTCGGGAAGGGCTTTGATGGCATTATTTCTGCTCTTACTTACGGCTTATATGCATTGAGTTATGCCGCGATGTGTGCTCTCGTTGAGTGATGGATGGATACTACCCACACATTCCATTTGCCATTTGGGGAGATGACTATCACTCCACTCGATTTTGTAGCCATTACTGGGCTAAGCTTTTTCAGCGAGCCTGTCCCTTTTAGCAGTGAAGTGTATAGCTCTATCGCTGTGAGGAATAGATGGCCAAAAGATCTATTCAATGTTACTACTTTTGTGAAGTCTGGCTACTCTTCTTTGATCTGATATATGCAGTTTGTAGAGAAAGTTATATTGAAGCATAACGCGGGTCGTGTTAACTCAAAGTAGTTGGCCAAGTGTTTCTTATTCTACCTCTTGAGTGCCATTATCTTTTCGAATGCCTCCGGCACTGGCTTCTTGCAGCTATTACCTGTTCTAAGGAATTTGAGGGATCTATCGAGGTATAGTTAGGGCACAACCACTTTTGCTCACATGTATTATGGCCTAGATGCAGCCTGTAGAGGACGCTCACGAGTTTGTAGCTGCTTGTTCATGCTAGATGTGAGTGTGGTTTCTTAATTTTTTTTTTTTGATTATTTCATATTCGAGTGTTCTGATTCCTTTCTTCCTAACAGGTTTGGGCTTATGAGTTTGGGGTGCTTCCTCATCCCACTATTGAGTGTTTGCTTGAAAGTGGCTTTCCATGTCTTCCATGATAGATTAGGAAGACTTCTGGTTTGATCGAGAGTCCTGCAGAGGTGAGGGGTTTGTTGAGTAGGTTGGCCCACAGTGAGGTATGGTGCATTTTGATTTTACTTTCTCATTATTTGACAACCGTTTGCTTATATGTTTCTTGAGCAGATTTGTCCCTGCTAGTGGATGGAGCGATAAGACTGGTCGATTGAGATGGAGATGGCTTGGTGCCTGACACAAAGGAGGGTCTTACTGCCCGGCCTTGTTGACAAGGTGTGGTACCTGGGTGAACAGGTCTATCGCTAGTGGGATGGACCGTTCATGAGGAGAGTTCCTGTTACTCCTCTTGGAGACATATTTTGGGGTTGAGAGCTTGTTGGAGAGGAGCTCGATGGAGCTGAGAGAGGGTATCCTTTTAAGGATTTCTTGAAGGGAGCTCATTTTTCTTATATGATGACTCTAGTGCCACAGTTGATTGATGTTGTGGCCAGTGAATTTGTTCCTCCTCCACCTCCTAAGGCAAATCCTTCAAAGCCTTCGGGTTCTCAGGGTCGCTCCACTTCTAAGGTAGCATCTTCTCATCCGGTATGCTCTTAAGCTGTGTTTTTATTTTCTCTGTTTTCACATAAGCATGCGACAAACTTTGTTACTATTAAATGGTAAATGACATGAGTTATGAGAGTTTATCTGCAACATTTTGGACGTCATCGAAGGAGATTAGATTTTTCTCATTTTGACAAAGAAAGTGGCCATACGACTGAGGGGACAACACATGCTAGTGGTGTGGGAACTAGTGGTGCCGTTCTTGGTGATTTTGTGAGTGCAGCACCTCTGATGTTGTACAAGCTGTCAGTTACAGGAGCGGGAGCACGTTTCTCTTTGCTTAGAGTGGGTACACCACTGTCGGATGTAGTGCCTTCAGACACTACTCATGTTAGTCTCTTGACTCTGTGAGGGTTTTTTCTTTCCTCAATTTGTATGTCATCTGATTTCTTTTGCTTTGCAGGTGCCTGTTCCCACTACTCAGTCTTGGTATACTACTACGATTAGCGCACAGTAGTATTCCATGGAGTTTACTAGCGTACAGAGCGTATTGCCTTCTTCTTTTATTAATTTATACATGTTTTATGCAAATGCATGTGTTTTTATGAATGCATGAGATATGATCAATGATGTTTATCTCATGCAGAGTGACTACATTCTCGCTAGTCGTGAGTGGTTGTGAGTGGGAGAGGGAGCGAGCATCTTATCGTGAGTAGATTGATAAGCTGCATGTGTGATTGGCGAATTTTGAGATGGATGTAGAGGATGTGGAGCCTGGCCCAGATGATGGGGATAATTGTGTGGATTCAGCTCTTATTCTTGATAGCACCTATAGCCGATGTAGTTATTTTTAGGAGGTTAGGTATAGGCTTTTGGCTATAGTTGTTTAGTGTTATATTATTTTCCTGAGGTTATGGACTTTGGGTGTTATATTCTATACTGATGGCTACTATTGTTGTATGTTGGATTGACTAACTTGTATGTTTCTGATTGTGACATTTGTTCATGTAACTCTGACTATTCTTTCTAATTATTTTACTTTGTCTGCCTCTTTATTTTATTTTATTTCTCCCTTTTTTTCATAGGGCAACTCTTTTCAGAGCTCTTTGCGCCTATCTGGGCATTTATTTTTCTTCTTTCTTTTGCCTAAGGCGTCTCTTTTCAGAGCTCTTTGCACCTAGCTAGATTTTTTTGAGGTTCAATAATAGTGGTTGGCAATCTAGAGGAAAGATAATGAAACAGGTAAGAACTACAAGCATGTATGCAAATTGTACTTAGCATATTCGATGAATTCAGATGATAATGATGTACTGCATTTTCTCACATGTACTTAAATGACTTGATAAGCATTCACATATTTACTGAAGACATTGAAGAAAAGCACAGTTACATTTATGCAAATTTTGAATTGACAATATCCTTGTCCTTAGTCAGCCTTTTAGGTTTCTAACTAAGTATTTTCTCTCGCCTCCCTAAATTTTGCCTAGGCTGCCCTTTTGTGTTTTCAACCCAGTGGGAAATCCCCTAATTTTTGCCTAAGCTGCCTTTTTTTGGTTTTCAACTCAGCGGGGTGTTTTTTTATATTTGCTCTAGACGTAGTACTTCTTCAAGCGGTCTATGTTGGTAGGCTCAGAGAACTCATTTCCTTCAAAATCCATTAGCTTGATAGCTCCTCTTGATAGAACTGTTTTGACCAGATATAGGCCTTCCCAGTTTTGCCTGAACTTCCCTCTAGGGTTTGAGACATTCTGTTTGGCTTGCTTTATCACCCAGTCTCCTATTTTCACACTCTTGTCTTTAACTTTTTTATTGAAGGCCCTAGCCAATCGAGCTTGATATAGCTGCTTATGATACAGTGCTTTGAGTCTTTGACTGTCCAAAGTAATGAGACTGTCATGCCTTTGCTAAGCCAATTGCACTCAGGCAATTCAGATTTAATTGTTATTCCTAGTGATTTAATCTCCACCTCGACTAGGAGCACTGTGTCAGATTTGTATACAGGTGAAAAAGGAGTGGCTATTGTTGAAGTTATGATTGTTGTTCGGTATCCCCATAATGCATTTGGTAGTCTATCTGCCCAATCACAGTAAGTCTATGTCATCTTTGACAAGATCTTTTTTATATTTTTGTTTGCAGCTTCCACCGCTCCATTTGCCTGTGGGCGGTAAAGTGAGGATTTATGATGCTCCACCTTGTAACTCGTTAGCAATTCTCTCACTTCCCTTTAGAACTGAACACCATTATCTGAAACTATGTGATGGGGAATCCCATATTGGCATAATAGATTTTTTATGATGAACTTTGCCACTTGTTTTACCCCTAGTTTTGCATATGAATATGCTTCAACCCATTTTGTGAAGTAGTCGATTACTACTAGGATAAACTTGTGTCTGTTTGAGGCTATTGGGTGAATTTCTCTGATTATGTCTAACCTCCATGTTGAGAATGGCCACAGAGAAGAAATAGAGTGTAGCTCGGTTAGGGGAAGATGGCTGACGTCCCCATGAATTTGGCATTTATGGCACTTTCTTAGGATTTGATGCAATCTTCCATCATCGTCATCCAAAAGAACCCTTATCTCATCAGTTTCTTAGCTAAGATGGCTTCATTCATGTATGGACCATAGACACAATCGTATACTTTTTCCATTGCTCTAGCAGCTTCTGTCTCATCCAGACATCTAAGTTGCATCCTGTATGAAGTTCTTCTATATAATACATCTTAGTGTGATGTGAATTTTGATGCCAATTGCTGAATGACTGCCTTGTCTTTTTTGACTGCCTTCTCAGGGTAAATTCTCTTTGTGAGGTATTGTTGTATATCATAGAACTAGGGTTTGTTATCTACTTTTATTTTTGCTATTCTGAGGCATTTATGACTAGATTGCTCTTATTTGAGTAGGATTAGAGGCTTCATGGTGATTTTGGTCGGTCCTTCCTATACTGATGCTAAGGAAGCGAGTGCATATGCCAATTGGTTGTGGTTTCTAAGGAGATGGATGAATTTGCATTTTTGGAAAGATAAGGCAAGTCGTTGGAGGTGGCTCATGTATGGCCTTAAGTGTTGTTCTTTCAGTTATTCTGTTGTTTGATTGATCACCAATATAGAATCCCCAAATATTTTGACTTCTGTCACTCCCAGAGCTATCAAAGCTTCCACGCCAAGTGCACATGCTTCATATTCTGCCTCATTATTTGTAACCCTGAATGCTAGCTTATTAGCAATCAGCATCACTTTGCCTACTAGTGTTAGGATTATGATCCCTACTCCTGCTTCGAATTGATTAACTGCCCTATCGAAGTACATATGCCACCCCTGCACCTTGATGGCCATGCTGAGGTCATCTGGGAAGCCTAATTAAATTTCTTCTGAATTTGGAATCGGGTTTAGGGCTAGGAATTCAGTGACTACTCTTGCTTTCACTATCTTCTTAGTCAGATACTGCATATCAAATTATGTCAGCAGAATGAGCCACTTGGTGAGTTTTCCCACTAGGGATAGAGCTTCGTAGGGATGTTTAATGGGATCCATTTTGGACACAACTTGAATTTTGTATGATTAAAAATAGTGTCTAAGCTTCTTCGCTGCCCATACTTTTGCTAGGCATATTTGTTCAACTTGACTATACTTTTGCTCATAAGGCAACATTTTCTAGCTCAAGTAGCAGACTGCATATTCCGCTTCCCCTTCTCCCTCTTGGGCTAGCATTGCACCAATTGCATTCCCTTCAATGGCTAGGTACAAGGTTAATGGCAACCCAAACTTGGGTGGTTTCAGAACTGGTGGATTGGCTAGGTAGTTTTTTATTTTGTTAAATGCTAGATGACACTGTTCATTCCATATGACTTGCTGATCTTTTCTGAGTAGCTTGAAAATGGGCTTGCAAACTGCTGTTAACTTGGCGATGAACCTGCTTATGAATTGTAACTTCCCTAGAAACCCTCTAATTTCTTTCTCTATTTTTGGCACTGGCATTTCTCAGATTTCTTTCACTTTATCTAGATTCACTTCGATCGCATTCTGGCTGATAATATATCCTAGCATTTTGCCTGAAGTCACCCCGAATACGCACTTTTTGGGATTGAGCCTGAGGCTATATTTTTCAACCCTTCTAAGGAATTTCTCGAGCACTGATGGGTGCCCTTCTCTGGTTTCTAACCTACCCATCATGTCATCTACGTACACCTTGACCTCTTTGTGTATCATGTCATGAAACATAGCTGTTGCCATTCTTTGTCAAGTTGTGCCTGCGTTTTTTAGGCCAAAGAGTATTACCCTATAATAATGAGTACCCCATTTTGTTATGAATGACATTTTTGCTTTGTCGATGATGACAATTAGAATCTAATTATATCTAGAAAATCCATCCATGAAGGCATACATTGCGTAAGAGGCAACATTGTCTACCAACACATCTATGTGAGGCAAAGGGAAGTCATCCTTTGGGCATTCTTTGTTTAGATCTCTATAGTCAACACAAATTCTGACCCTTCCATATTTCTTTTGCACTGGCACGATGATTGCTAACCACTTCGGATAATCTACCACCTCTAGGAATTTAGCCTTGATCTATTTTTTAATGTCTTCTTTTACCAATTTGGTGTATTCTGGTCTGAGACTTCTTAGCTTCTGCTTTATTGGTTTACAGGGTAAATTTACTGGATGGTACCAAAACTTTGCACTTAATTACAAAATGGTACCATTACTTCAATTTGTATATTTTTGGTACCAAAACATCGATTTAAGTTGCACCAAAAAGTCCCAAAAACACAATCAAGCCAAATTTGATGATGTGGCAACTAGAAATGCCCCGTCAGTAGCCACATCGTATACCACATCGGCAAACTATTGCAACTTGTTTGATGTTTTCCTTTTCGGACCAGTTGAGAGAATTTTGAAATAATCTAATTCTGAACATGAAGCATCATTAACTTAAGCTTTTTTTTCACTTTTTATTTTTTTATTGCTGACTTGTCATATGATATGGCTACTGACGGGTGATCTTTGATTGCCACGTCATTAAATTTGGCCTGAATGTGTGTTTGGGACTTCCCGATGTAACTAAAATCAATGTTTTGGTACCAAAAAGATACAAATTGAAGTAATGGTACCATTTTATAATCAAATGCAAAGTTTTGGTATCCTTCATAGAATTTACCCTAGTTTACACCCTTCTTTGGTGGGAATGTAGTATTGAGCGATGTCTCTATCGATGCTAGACATCTCTTCATATGTCCAAGCAAATACTTTTGAATATTTTATTAATATTTTTCAATTTCTCTCCTCTCCTCAAGGGTAACATCTTTTATACCAATGTTAAATTGTTCAGTGCATTTAGAATGGATATCAAATATGCAAGTATTTTGATCAATGCAATGCATACTACCATCAGAAAGGACATCGAACAAGTAAGCAAAATTTGATTTCATTGCATTAACTTTAGAGTTCATTACATCATCAGTTTCAAATAAAGGAAAAGCAAAGCTAAAGTTTTCTAGTTTAATTATTTAATAGATGATTATGTCTGCGGATCACCCACTGCTTGTAGGTCTTGTCAGTAAGATTATCCCAATCACTAGTGGTAAAGTGATGAATGATTCTCCTTCACCATGTTGTTTTGAAATGGTCGATGAATTTTTAAGATAATGTTCCTCTTGAGAAGTCTGAAGGTCTTTATGGCACATGCTGCTTTACCCCATATTGTCTTGTTACCAATGCCGGGTAGCAGTGGTTGCATAATCTGAATCCCAAGATTGTTACGTAATTTACATACGTGCATAAGGTCACATGTTCCAGTCTCCACCAAGGGCATCTCTAGGTTATCTGCTATTCTGAGGCATTTTGCAGGCGCTCGATCCATTACTTGACAGAGATATGTGCTGAGCGGCCACTGATATCTTTGATATGTCTTTCCTGATGGTTTTTTATTGGTTTTTCATCCAATTACCAACAAGTTTTTCCAAGAGGCTTAGCTTTTCTTGAAGCTAAATCTAAAGCAACAGGGGGCTTCCAGTGAAGCTTGAATACTTTCCAGTTCTGTAATCATCCAGGCCCTGAATGGTTTCTGCCAAGATTAGCGGGAAGGGAGACATTCCACATTCTATGCCTTCAATCACTTGGAGTATCTTGTAATCTCCCAATCCATCGCATGACACTATGAAGTATTAGATGAAGAGGTTGTAAGTGAAAAGTCGTGCCCACGATAGGCTTCCTAGTTCCTTTGTTGTACCGACGTTCAAGAGCAGTATAGGAATTAGTCATTTATTTGTAGTAATTAACTCATCAAGCTTTTGTGGGCTTAGGTCAAGGAGTGGTGATCCAAGTCCATAATATTTGATATATTGGTCAATGAAGATTGCCTCTTCGGTTTTAGTAGGGATACATCTTGCAATGACACTAAATTCCTTATATAACGGGCATAGCTCTATAGTGTTAAACTAGAACACATGCTCGTACGGATCCTAGAATGACATTACTGCATGTAAGAGGTCATGGTCAAGGCATACATGATTAAAAGTTTTGATGCATAACATTCCATAGGATTGTAGGCTATTCTAGTTAGCCTTGTCAAGGTTGTGCAGAAAATGTCTAGTGAGACTTATTTGGGCTTGGAGGTTTTTGACCATAGTGTCATCTTCTATCAAGCTTTGAATCGTTGCTCTCATTTTCCTATAATTCTAGTGATAAGACTCAAGCTCATGTCACTCATATTGAGATCTGGTTTACTTCACATTAGTGAGATAGAATGAACAAAGGATGAATAATGCATGCATAACATATGCCTACAAAAGAGAAATGTTAGCATGTATGCAACACGTGCTCATGCATAATATTATTATGATTGACGCAGATGGCTACAAAAAATGTGGTTAGTATATGCTGCCTATATGTATGTCATGTATGCATGATTATGTAAGAGATTGTTAGCTTTTCCTGCACAAGGAACAAACCATTCACAAGCAAGCTCTCACTTTCAACCTTATCGCTCCATGAGGTTATTCATTCTCTTTCCTAGGTGGGTTTTAACACAATAGTCAACAGGGGACCATGGTTCCATTCTCAGACTAGGCTGTTTCGATTTGTTTTGATGAGAGTCAATAGGTAAACTAAGGAACGATGCTTAAATGCACTCAAGGTGAGCGTATAATGTTAATGTGAGGACTAGTCATTGCGTCATAAATGGCATCTGTAGTCCTTACACGCCCATGTGTGTAGGGGCTATAGCTAATAAGAGGGTCCAATTTCATGTCCCCACATTGATATTCGATACAGTTACCAAGAGGAATGAAAGTATTATTTGAGAGTTTACAATTTGATTCTTTCAACACAAATGTCTGGAATCTAGTCAAATTCTTGACCCATCAGTTTGATCTAATAAGGATAAATGGACGACGCTCGTAGGTTCTATCATCGAAAGATGTCACTATTCACCAATTATCATAGGCTATTCATACTGAGGTGAATGATTCTTATCATTCCTTGCACATCGGGCTTATGCAAGGTAAACAAGGATCATACAGTCTAAGTGTGAGCAGTCTGTGAGAACGAACGTAATGATGTCAGTTGGTGATGGACACTAAAAGTGTCATGACATTTATGAATGCCAGGTCAAACGAATAGCATCAGCGCTCGTATACAAAGCTTGGTGGGGTCCTAATGGAGATTTTGATTGGTTTATTTATATTGGTTGAGTCAAGGGTGTAAGGTTAAAGGCTCCTTTAGCGAGAATGCCCCCCCCCCCCCCCCCAATGACTAAAGTTATGGACTTCGGTGAGTGAGTCTAGCATTCTTTTGATAACTCGGATCGCCCCCCTTAAGGACTTGGGTCACAGAATTTGGTCAGATGAGTCTGGTAAAACCACGAGTAAAGGCTGAAGGTGACAAGTCCTAATCGGTCATCCTATGACTCGTATGTAAGCATAGTGGATCACTTTCCGTCATTATCGGCTGATAGGGACCAAAAGTGCACATGTGATTGTGTAGTGCAAATGCAATGGGTGAAGGGCTTCATACGATTGAGTATAGCGTAACGAGAAACATCTATTTTTGAATTGATCTCTCCAACCAAAGATTATGGGTTTGATCCCTAATGGAGTCACCACTATGAGCGACTTTTTTTTAGTGTCCCGGAGGGGTATTGGGATGTTTTTATGATTTTAAGGGACATGGAAACTTTGCCAAATGGGACATTAGTTCTTTTTTTGGGATAGGGACAAATGATTGGTCTCGGGGGGATGCAAGATGCTTTGTGTTTGGAGTCGCTACCTAGTTTTTAGAAAACCATGAAAAGATGGAAGGAACGACATCGGGTCACTCAATGAGCATCGTCCCCAGTAAAGATTTTGAGTTCGGGAGATCTCATATACTTTTTGACTATTTCTTAATATGATACTCAATATATGGTTACCACAACACCCTAGTTTTGGTAATGATAGTTGATATATACACATTCACATAAGCACATTGATAATAATGGAAAGTACAATAAATTTTAGCATAACTATTTATAAGGCTCTCCTAGTAAATACATTCAAAAAAGGAAAAGAAGATTGCAAAAATGTAAATCTAGTCCTGATCTAGAAAACACCTGCAAGAAAGAGGTTAACACAACTATGGGCAATTCCATCTATTCATCCACTCGGACAATAGTTAAGCACGACAAAAATGATTGATGCATCATGAATGATTAAACAGATGCACATAGTTCATGTTCTTACAGGAATTATTATAAAGCATTTCTAAATGATGAGTTAAATAGTAAATAATAATGATTGTATCATTGGATTGCAATATTGAAGCTTTAGCTTAGATAAGTAAGCTTTCATGTTTATTGATTGCATATTTATGAAAAATTATAGTTTATTATGAACAAAACATAACAGAGATTATTCAATCAACATGCAAATTGCTAGTCTCATCACACAATCACAACAATTTCTCAACGTATGGCAGCAATAAAGTAAAATGCAAAATGGTAAAATAAACGTGCAAAAATGATTATTTGGTCCTCAGATTCAACTAAGCTTGTTTGGCGTTTTTGAAGCTTTAGCTTTGTTGGATTTTCAAGTTGTTCTCATTGAGAGGTTCAAAATGATGTGTGTAATGCAAATTCGTATACCGTTAAAGCATGCTTTAACAAAGATAAGAGTGGGTTTGGTTTAAAAGCGTTCTAAAGAATCCTATGAAACTGCAGTGGGTGAGCCAAAAGTGTGTAAATTGGGACTCTTGAGTCGTCAATTCAATAGTGTTTTATGTATGTGTCTACTTTTTTCTTAAGCTCCCTCCCTTAAAATAGGAGGTAGAGACCCCTATTTATAAGGAAAAGTGCCCAAAAATACATTATCACATGTCCCAAGGCGCGTGTATTCACATGTATCGGAGCACGTGATCATGCCTCTGGTATGTATGATCATGCGTGCTTGTGCATGATAACGTGCATTGGGCGAGTGATCACACTCCCTAGCCCATGATAACGTGCTCGTGCACGTGTCACGCAGCCTTCCTAGGTTTCGATCTCACTATTTCGGGGGTGCTTTCCAGGTTTTTGAGACCTTCCGGACACATTTCCAATATCTGTTTTGTCAAAATTGGCTTTTGATTTTTTGGAGTGGAACTCTGATCTCATGAGACGAACACCGGTCTAATAATTTGTTCAAAATGAGCAACTTACCAATTTGATAATTCATAAATCATAAAATTAGGGTGCTACTTAACAATTTGGAGGTCAATTTTACTCTCTAAAGGCTTGGTTCAACTTTTTTTTAGACTCTTGGCATGCTTCAAAGGTGGTATGAATGAATAGACACTTGTCATATTCGAAAAGATGTTTTCATCATTGGACCTTTTTGGGGATAGTAAAAACTCGATGTATGACACATCCCCATGACATACATACATGCATTTCATTTTCATAATCATATCACTTTAATTTAATAATTATTAACTTAATTAAATAGAGGGTCATAAGTGTCATGTAATTAAAAAGAGGATTGATTGAATAATTGTTATAACTTGTTGGGGATAAATGGTACTTTGCCATAAACATAATTTTATAGTGTTGAAGCAAAAGAAAATATGTTAGAAATTAGAAATCAAGAATAAAGAAGACAAAAAAGGGAGAGGGGAGGAGAGAAACCTAAAACTAAATCCCAACATCTCAATCCTAAATTCCAACAAAAAACCTTACACCCAACACAAATTAACCTTGATACACCTTAATTATCTTGATAATTGAAGATTGAAGCTTGAGATTAGAAGAAAGGGGGAAGAAGGTTAGGCTGAATTCAAGAGGTTTTTCTTATATTTAATAAGTTAAGTAAAAAGTAATTTTATCTATTCTTGAGTAATCGAGTGCTTACATGTGATTGTGAAGTTGTGTTTATAGTTAACCCTTAATTTTAAGTATAACAAATTATTTTGAGCAAATTATATAATTTAGATAAATGCATGTAAGTGATTTTAAGAGTTTACAATTGATTTTAAAGAGTTTTTAAGTTAATGGGAATATGATTTATGGAATTGAGTTGTTAGTAGCTCTGCAGAACTCTATTTTTAGTAAACAGGGCTATTTCTATATTTCAATGATTTCAGACCTTTATACTTTATATTTTAACTCCATTTTTGGGATGGAAATACTTTATATGTTTTTAATCATGTGTGTTAAAATTTCGTGACAAAATACCTTCATTTGGTTGGGTAATTAAGTTGATTTACGAGGCTGCAGCAATAGATAATTTTTCAGAGTTTGATTCTAAAATTTGCATCTTTGAAGCCCTTAAACCTATTATTTTGACCTGATTTTTGGTATACATATACTTCAATATGCTGAACATTTATTTGTAAAATTTCATATCAAAATTCAATTGTTAAGTTAGCTAATTAATTGGAGAATTTGGGCTGCTGCATTAGACAAATTCTGTAATGAGTGTAGTTTGCTTGAATTACATAATTTGCATCACAAGCATGGCGTAGCACTTCATAATCATCTTTATGTTTAGTTATTGTCCTTAGTTTTAATATTTCTAATCTTGACAATAGGGGATGGTGGATTAAGGCATAATACCACGGAAAGGTCAAACCAAGGAGGCTCAAGTGCATAGTGTTTTTAAGAGCCTACCTATTTTGGTTTATAGAACTTGATCTTGGAATTTTAGCTTGTCCAGGTGAGTAGATTATTAATTAATGATTTTATGATAATAACTTTATATAATATGTACGTATAAATATGTGTTTCTTTAAGACTTGGCTTAATACTTTAAAATGATATGGTTATTATAAATAGTTTTGAATAGATTTTGCAAAAGCTACTCTAAATGTTATTTTGTTAATGAATGATGGGAACATGTATTATATTTTAATATGAGTTAATAAATAAGAGTGCAAAAAAATATATTGCTTAAATTAAATGGTACACACTCATGTTATAATTGATTTATGAGAAGATGAAATTGTTATTAATGAATTAACTATCTTTTGGACAACGCCTGATTATATTGATGGCCTTTGGGGCCTGTAATCGAGTGGTTTACCCTTTGGGGGTAGCTCTACATGTGTGTATAACTTGTGAACACTTAGGGGGAGTAACATATTAGATGGGTTACCACCTAAGTGTGTGTTTGAGGCTCTTAAGGGACTTATATATTAGATGGGTTAGCACTAAAGAGCTTGAAATGATTAATTATAATTTGAGTGTGTAACTAGAACTTCTTTGTTTAAAATGATTATTTATTGAAATAGAATTATTCTTTGAAAAGGTATGTGATTTGCAATATGCAATTTTGATAAAGCTTATATATTGAAGTTGAAATGAGATGAGTTATTTAGAATTTGATATGTAGAATGTATTTTTTCATCTACAAATTATATGTTACCCATTGTTAATTTTTAATCAACTCACTGAGTATTTATACTTGTCCTTTAGTGTAGTTATGTTTTTCAGAGCACCTGCTTTATGAGTGAACTATTACTTGGTTGAACATCTTTTTTGTGATCCTCCATATCAAAGCCAAGGTCAAGCCAACATTTAGGTTTCTTATGTGTTGTTTATCTTTTGAATCGAATAACTCGTATAGTTTAGTGATCATAAGATTGTCCACATGTATACATATATGTATATTTTTTTGTTATAATAGTTAAGCTTGTTGTTTAGATAATACATGTGTATTTGGTACTCTATGTCTTCTAATAGAATGTTAAAAGTTTATTATTTGCTTAGAATGCATATTCTTGAGGCTTTTAAGAAACTCTAGAATGCTTAGTCTCTTGGAATGGGGTTTTAAGTATTAAAGTGGGTTTTAGGTTATATGCTTTACGTATAGTGTTGACTTGATTTGTTAATTTTCTATTGAAGGGTTATGCCACCTCATGTGCAAGGTGGTAGGGGCCGAGGCTGAGGTTGTGGGGTTGGTCAAGGCTGAGGTGCAAGACTTGTTAGGCTTCAGGATGTTGGCCTGCCAAATAGGAATCCTCATCCCGCAAATGTTTTTAATGAAGTAGCTAAACATGATGTTGATGAACAAGAGGTGCATGAACCTGAAGAAGAAGGAGAGGCTGAATATCCTCCAAATCCTCCACCTCCTCCTTTAGTACCTCCTATGGTACAAATTGACAGCTGAAATGGTGAAAGCAGCTCTTGTAACTATGGAACATAACAAAAAACCTCGAGAACTTATAGAATCAACAAAGAAGTATGGAGCTTATGATTTCCATAGTGTGTTGCACTCCGGGAAAGTTGATAAATGGTTGAAGGCCATAGAAAAATCTTTTACCACTCTTAAACTCACTAATGCTCTGAAAGTGAACAATGTCTATGGCATACTTCATGAGGCAGCGAACATGTAGTTTATAAGAGTTAGGAATTTAAATGGTGTAGCTTTCATGTGGGAGCTTTTTAAAGCTAAGTTTTATCTAGAATATTTGACATAAACTTATAAAAGCAACAAACAAGATGCTTTTATCCATTTAACGCAAGGTAGTTCCATAATTAAAGAATCTGTGAACAAATTTGAAGTATTGTATAAGTTTGCCATAGACATATTTCCTACAAAGGAGCAAAAATGTCGAAGGTTTAAGAGGGGTTAAGAGTGGAAATTCGAGCCAGCTTATCCTTCTATGAAGGAACACAGTTTAGAGGTTGGGTTGAAAAAGCTATAGAGAAAGAAAGGCTGCAGCAAGAAATAGAGCAAGAAAAGAAGTCAAAGTCTTCAATATGGAGAGACAGGTGAAAGTCCTTTAATAAAGGGGGAAGTTCATCTTAGAAGAGATCAGAGACAACTATTAGTAGGGGCAAAGGCTACTCAGCTAGGACTAGACCTCAATTTACTCAGCCCCAAGCTAGCCAATGCTAAATTAGATAGTGAAGTAGTGGCCCAGTAGGTGTACAAGGAGCTGGTACTACCTATTATTCATCTTGTGGAATATTCCATGAAGGGGAATGCAAGAAATGACCTTTGACTTATTTCAGGTGTGGTATTTTAGGTCACATAGAGACTGCCTAAATGAGACACTATTTTAAGGGTTTATGCAGAGTTCAGCTTATAAGGGTGGTGGAGGTAGTAGGCCTCCTTTTCAAGGAAGAGCGGTTGGTAGGGTGCAGGGGTTAGTGTTAGTAGAGCCAGTAGTGCCACCTAAACTAAGCAAACCAGTCTCGAAGCACAGAGTAGTAGACCTGCAATTCAGCCCGAGGTATATGCCATCACTCAACAAGAGGCCATTTCATCTCTGGATGTGATCATTGGTATGTTATCTATTTTTGGAAGAAATGCCTATTATTTAATTAATCCTGGCTCTACACATTCATTCATTTCATCTTCATTTTTCATAAATGGTCAGAAAGAGCCTAGTAGGACAAGTGAGAGTTTGGTTATGGATGTACCTATTGGGGAAACTGTTGTGTGAAATTAGGTGTATAAGAGTTGTGAGTTACAAGTGGGGAAGGGGGTGCTAAATGTGAACCTAGTACCAATACATTTGTAAGTGTTTGACATTATTTTAGGCATGGATGCACTATCCTCCTATCAAGGTGCAGTGGATTGTTATAGAAAGTTTGTAGGATTTAATCCACCTAAGGCATAACAATTTACTTTTAAAAGAGAGTGTTATACATTACTTTCTTACATCATCTCAGCTACTACAGCTTAGAAGTTGATTAGGAAAGGATGTTAAGCCTATCTTGCATATGTAATTGATACTGAAAAGAAGAGTTCAAGCTAGATAACATTCCAGTTGTAAAAGACATTACCGATGTGTTTTTAGAAGAGCTTCCAAGACTGCCTCCTAACAAAAAAATTGATTTTTCAATCAATTTGCAACGTGGGACAGCCCCTATTTCACAAGCACCATATAAAAATGCCCCAGCTGAATTAAAGGAGTTGAAGGTACAATTTTAAGAATTACTTAACAAGGGATACATCCGAACTAGTGTATCACCATGGGGAGCATTAGTACTGTTTGTAAAGAAAAAGGATAGGACAATGCGGTTGTGTATTGATTACCAATAACTGAATAAGGTAGCAGTATGCAATAAATACCCATTACCCCATATAAATGATTTATTTGATCAGTTATGAGGTGCAAGGGTATTTTCTAAACTAGACTTAAGGTCAAGGTATCACCAACAGAAGATAAAAAATAGACTTAAGGTCAGAGTATCACCAATTGAAGATCAAGGAAGCATATGTACCTAAAACAACTTTTAGGACCCGATATAACCATTACGAGTTCTTGGTAATACCATTTGGGTAAACCAATGCACCAGTGACATTCATGGATTTGATGCAAAGGATACTCAAGCACTTTTTAGATCAATTTATGATTATTTTCATAGATGATATCCTAGTTTATTCTAAGAGTGAAGAAGAGCATGCTGGAAATTTGAGGCAAGTATTATAGACACTAAGGAAAAATAAGTTGTATGCCAAATACAGTAAATATGAGTTTTGGCTTGATCGGGTAGTCTTTCTGGGGTATGTTATTTCAGCTGAAGGGGTGCTTGTTGGTCATATAAAAGTAGAAGCAATTGTAAAGTGGGAAGCTTCTAAAACTGTGAACGAAGTACGAAGTTTTCTTGGCTTGGTAGGGTATTATAGATGGTTTGTATAGAATTTCTCTATTATTGCCTCACCACTAACTAGGTTGCTTCATAAAAAGGTGCCATTTGTGTTCAGTAATGAATGTTAAGGAAGCTTTAACACATTGAAGACATGTTTGATCCCAACTCTAGTTTTGACGCTTCCAGAGGAAGATTGTGTATAGTGATGCATCCAGAAACAGTCTGGGGTGTGTACTTATGAAACAAGGTAAAGTGGTTGCCTATTCCTCAACGCAATTATGCCCTCACGAGCTTAACTACCATACACATGACTTAGAACTTGCAGCAATTGTGTTTGCCTTAAAAATCTAGAGGCATTACTTGTATGGATTGACATGTTAGATCTTTACATATCATAAAAGTCTGAAGTACATCTTAGTCAGAAGGAATTAAATCTCAGGCAGCGAAGATGGATAGAGTTACTTAAGGACTATGACATAACCATTAAATATCACCCAGGTAAGGCGAATGTTATAGCGGATGCCCTCAGTCGTAAATCCTTTGGTACTCTATCTCATGTTAAAATTGCTAAGCTTCCATTACTTCTTGATCTTCGTGCTTTGAATGCAGAATTAGCTCATGATAGCTGTGGAGCACTATTAGCTACTCTAAAATTTTAGCCAATATTGGAAGATCGAGTTAGAGAGGCTTAAAGACAAGATTATAAGGTCAAGAAGATTGTATAAGAAGTGAAAAAAATTGCTCGGATAGACTTCTGCATTTTTTAAGATGGTATTTTTATGCGTGGAGATAGGCTTTGTGTACCTAATGTCACACCTCGTCTTAAATAGCCCGATATGGACGTTTAAAACTAACCATTTAGTAAACCACTTGATTTAATCAAATCATGTTATAATTATAATCATATTAGCTAAAAGAATTAAAATACCTCCTAAAAAAACTTAGTCTATTCATGTAATGGAAAATAAAATTTTCCTATAATTTGATGAATTTATGAATAATAATTTTAGTATAGGATAATTAAGTGACATAGAAATCACAATGTTTTTAAAACAAGGTTGATGCTAAAACATAGTAGCGTAAAGATCATCAAGGCAATATAAAACACATTTATACATAGTTGGTTTACACAAAGCGTGGCCACCATTATTTGAGTTCAAATTATATTATTTTACAATACTTATATAAACAAGATTGAGAAACAAAGGTACAAGACTTCTTTAATGAGGATGTTGGCCAACCTAACTCTAAAACTCCTATACACACTCTCTTAGCTCAACTATCAAGCCCTGTTATCTGAAAAGTTTAGGAAATAGAGTAAAATGAGTATAAAAATACTCAATGAACTGATATTCCAAGTAGAAAACAATTTAATTATATCAAACACATTAAACTTCTCAAATCATAATACTAAAGTACTTAAAATCAAATTATAATCCACTTGAAATATCAAAGTCATTCTTGCTTTTAAACCTGTACAAAGCTTAGCCAAGTAAAACACACACCTTTATAAACATTAATACAACCTTTCATATGTATTAACCATCCCTATAACAAGTATTACAAACTAGCCATAACATACAAGTCATCACAAACTCAGTCTCTAGGCACACTTGAAGGCTAACCCTTCAACTACATTAGCACAGAACATTTCACCAAATATTCAATCAAAACAACATTATCTTATTTATAGCTCAATAAGCATTCAAAATCAAATAACCTTCATCATAGTTCAAAGAAATGAAATCAGGTTGAGCATAAGCTCATTTTAATCACCAAGTAACTAAAAAGATCTCAATTCAGATCACAAAGCAAAGCTTATAGAAATAACATATTTAATTCATATACTTGAAACCTTTAAAGCTTGAAATTAAAAGATGTAATTCAAGTATCATCAAGTTGAATTGAAACAATTTAAATGCATCAATTCAGGTTCATTAAAAATCACTAAAATACTCATTTTATAGCTGTTATAAAAATGTTTAAAGGGCTTGAATAACTAATTACAAAATACTTTTTAAAACCAACACAACTGATTCACCATTTTGCTTAATTGGTACCAGCACCTTCTTTTCTTTTTCTAGCCCCTAAAACATGAAATTTCATTTAAAAATCATCAATATAACATTCCCACATACTATCCTTACCATGAAGCCCCCATATGATATGCAAATTATGCAAATTAACTCAATTTCACAATTTTGCCCTTTTAACTCTAAAAGAGCTGTTTCAGCCCAAACTTGCAAAAATTGTCCAAAATTATGAGGAAGGAATTTGAAGCTCAATTTTGAATCCGTTTTAGATATATATATATGTTGAATACATACCATAAAATTTTTGATTCATTTGTAAAACCATAGAAAGAGTTATAGATACCTAAATACAACCATGCCATTTTTTTAAGCTGCTTGAGCATTAAAATGTTTCTCATTTTTACACAAACATAGAAGTTGAATCTGATCAAGCTACAATAGAAAAAGTTTTAAAAAACTCTTCCAAGTTTTCAAATCATCAAATAACACTCAATTTTGAGCTCTCTATCTCGAGATATGATTGAAAAATTGAGACAATTAAACCAGACCTCTAAAACTTGGGAACATATACATATAAACCCTAGTTCAATTCAACAAAAACAATTAAATTACTTACCAATTGGATCAATATAGCCTTTAGAGATGATAATTTCAGCCCTAAAAGTGCTTTAGATCTTCAAAATATGCTTGAGAAATCAGTATCAACAAGTAGACTTAGGTTTTCTCGCTTTTACTCTTCTTTTCTTTTCTAAGTATTCTTTGTTTCTTTCACTCTCTCTTAATAAAATGCAACTGCTCTATAAAGAACACAACCCCAAGAAGATTCTAGAGCTTAAAGTGGATAAATCAGATTGCCAATTACTCATTTTGACCCTTAATGAAAAGCTAACTTTGCCTATTAGCTCTCAAACTTCCAATTTTGCATTCAAGAATAATTATTGTTGCAATTGAGTCCAAATCATCCTAAACCTTTTTAATTCTCACTCTTTACTTTATTTTTAATCCGAATCCCTTCTATTCTCATAATTTCACTCATTTTGAGTGTCATCAAAAGTTAAAAATTTTCTCTCTTTAATCAAGTACAAATCACGGCTTAACCTGTTACACTAGTCTAACTATATATACTAGTTTATATTTAAATAAAATCAATGTATATATAAATGCAATGTGATATGTATGCAAATGTACCTATAGTAGAGTACGGGTGTGACAATCCTCCCCACCATAGGAAATTTCATCCCCAAAATTATACAAGAACAAATGAGGATATTGGTTTCTCATGTCTTCCTCTTGTTCCCAAGTCTCACTCCCATGGTGTTTCCATAACACTTTCACCAAAGGTATAGTTTTATTTCTTAACACCTTGGTTTCCTTAGCAACAATTGCAATAGGCTCTTCTTCATAAGATAGATCATCTTTCAATTCCAAGGGTTAGGCTTGCAAAATGTGACTAGGATCACTCCTATACCTCCTCAACATGGACATATGGAAAACATCATGAATCTTAGACAATTCTAAACATAAGGCCAACTTGTAGGCTACTGGACCAACCTTCTCAATCACTTCATATGGACCAATATACCTAGGGCTTAGTTCTCTCCTCTTCCCAAACTGTAAAACTCCTTTCCAATGTGAAATCTTCAGGAAGACCTTATCACCCATATTGTACCCAATCGGCACCCTCTTCAAGTCTGCATAACTCTTTTGTCTATCTTGGGCTTCCTTTAGTCAATCTCGAATTAGCTTAATCTTTTTTATTGTCATTTGTACAATTTCTAGACCAACTAATTGCCTTTCTCCTACTTTATCCTAATAGATTGGAGTTCTGCACTTCCTACCATAAGGTGCCATCCCCAAGCTGGAATGAAAAGTGTTGTTGTAAGCAAATTCTATTAAAGGCACATATTTATCCCAACTACCTTGCAATTCCACCACACAAGTTTGAAGCATGTCTTTTAATGTCTAGATTGTCCTCTTTGGCTGACCATTTGTTTGGGGATGAAAAGTTGTACTAAATCTCAACTTAGTACCCAAAGCATGTTGCAAACTTGGCCACAATTTGGATGTAAATCTTGGACCCCAATCTGATACAATAGAGAATGGAACACCATGCAATCTGACCACTTCTCTAATATTGATTTTAGCTAGTTTATCCAATGAGTAACTCACTTTCACAGGTAAGAAGTGAGCTAATTTTGTCAATCTATCCACAATCACCCGTATAGCATCATGTCCCTCCTGTGTTCTAAGCAAGCTAACCACAAAATCCATTGTAATATGCTCCCACTTCCATTCAGGAACAGGAAGAGGTTGCAATGATCCTGCTAGGTGTTGATGTTCTGCTTTAACCTGTTGGCAAGCCAAACATCTAGCTATAAACTCTGCAATGTCTTTCTTCATCCCGGACCACCAATAGTTGTCCTTCAAAGTACAATACAATTTGGTACTTCTAGGATGCATAACATATGCTGACTTATGTGCCTCCTCCATTATCTTCCTTTTCAAAACTTCAACATTTGGTACACATAGTCTGTTCCCATAAAGCAAAGTACCATCATATGAAATCATAAAGTCTACCCTGTTACCCTGCTTGACTTGCTCTTTGATCTTCACCATCTGTTCATCTTGACCTTGTGCCTCTCTAACTCTATAAATCAACACTACTCAAACTTTCAAAGTAGCAAACAATGCTCTTTTCTCACCCTGAGCTAACTCCACATTCAAAGCTCTCAATTCAAGCAACAATGGAATTCTTACAATGTGAATATAAGATAAGCTACCTGAGGACTTCCTGCTAAGTGCATCTGCTACCACATTAGCTTTCCATAGGTGATACTCAATAGTGAAATCATAATCTTTTAGGAGCTCAATCTATCTTCTTTACCTTTATTCAACTCTTTTCTGGCTTTGTATGTACTTTAAGCTCTTGTGATCTATTAAAATCATACATTTCTCACCATACAAGTAATGCCTCCAAATCTTCAAGGAAAAAATAATTAATGCTAGCTCTAGATCATGTGTAAGATAGTTAAACTCATGTGACCCCAACTGTCGAGAAGCATATGCGACTACCTTTCCTTACTGCATCAATACATAACCCAAACTATTTATAGATGCATCACTGTATACAACATATTCTAGCCCTGTCATTAGAAGTGTCAACATTGATGCTGAAGTTAAACATGCGTTTAATTCATCAAAACTATTTTGGCATTCTTCATTCCAGACAAACTTCACATTCTTTCTTAGTAGTTTTGTTAAAGATAAAGCAATGATGGAGAAGTTCTGCATAAATCTCCTACAGTAGCTTGCCAACACCAGAAAACTACACACTTCATGCACACTAGTAGGTGGTTCCCAACTGAGAATTGCTTCAATCTTCTTTGGACTAATATACACTCCATCAGCTGAGATGACATGCCCCAGAAATACCACTTTCTCTAGTTAGAATTCACACTTGTTAAACTTGCCATATAGTTGTTTGTCCCTCAATGTTTGTAGCACAATTCTCAAATGCTCAACAAGTTCTTCCTTGGATCTTGAATACACCAAAATATTATCAATGAACACAATGAAAAAGTTATCAAGATAAGGCTTAAATACCCTATTCATCAAATCCATGAATGCAGTAGGAGCATTAGTTAACCCGAATGGCATCACTAAGAATCCTTAATGTCCATACCGAGTTCTAAATGTTGTTTTAGGTACATCTGCTGCCTTAGTCTTCAACAAGTGATACTCGAATCTCAAGTCAATCTTTAAAACTACTATAGCTCCATGCAACTGATCAAACAAATCATTAATATGTGGCAAAGGATACTTGTTGCATATAGTTACCTTATTCAACTATTTGTAGTCAATACACAGTCTCATTGTGCCATCTTTCTTCACCACAAACAAAATTGGTGCTCCCAAGGGTGATACACTAGGTCTGTTGTAGCCTTTATCAAGTAATTCTTGCAATTGCACTTTCAAATCTTTCAATTATGTTGGAGCCATTCTATATAGAGCTTGTGAAATAGGAGTTGTCCATGGCTGCAAATCAATATTGAACTCAATCTCTCTATCAGGTGGCAACCCTTGAAGATCTTCAGGAAATACATCTATAAACTCATTTAACATAGGAAGGCTGTCCAGCTTTTGCCCCTCTTTTTTAGTGTCAATGACATATGCCAAGAATGCTTCACACCCTTTTCTAATCATTCTCCTAGCAGTGAGTGCTGAAACAAAGCTATAATGCTCTGAACCCCTTTCACTTCTAAACACCATTTTACCACTAACCGGCATCTGGAACTCTACTTTCTTTTTGTAACAATCAATTAATGCTTGATATTTGGTTAACAAATCCATGCCAAGAATGACATCAAGCATCTATAATGGTAATGGCACCAAGTCTTCTTCTAATTTCTAACCCCCAAAATTCTAGCTCACAACCCCGATAAACATGTTTATAAACTACTGATTCACCCACTGGCATATCTACAACTAAACTCTGGTCCATCACACTCTTTTCTTTGGGTATACATGATGTGAATGATGATGCAATGAATGACTGAGTTGTACCTGGATCAATTAAAGCATTAGCATTCTCACCAATGATAGTTAACCTATTAGAAATGACATCATATGATGATGTTGTCTCCTGTTGTGTCATAGCAAAGACCCTGGGCTGTACTGAAGGTCTCTCAATCTATGCAGGCCGAATAGGTTGTGTTGATGTTAATGCACCACCCTCTTTACTAACACCAGCTCTTCAACCTATACCTGCACCTCTACCCAAACCAGAAATCCTACCCCCTCTACCAGCTATGATCTGGACTCCTCTACCAGTACTAGTGCCAAACTGTACAAGGTTCGGACAATCCCTCCTAATATGCCTAGATCCACCACACTCAAAGTACTGGATAGTCCTCTTCCTGCACTTCCCTCCTTCATGTACGCGGCCACAAGTAGTACAAGGTGTGGTCCTTCTAAATGAATTACCTGCACTAGCCAAAGGTTATCTTAATGAGCTTTGGCTAAACTAAGGGGACTGTGGTCTGTAAGTGCCAGACCATGTCCAAGGCCCTCTATTGCCTCTGAATCCTCCTGTCTTTGGTCTTTGTTGAGACGTACCAGCTCCCTTACTGAATCCTTTTTGCTTTCCTGCCCAAACAGGAGCTTTGGACTTTCCCTCTTGTTCTATCTCCTCTCTCAGCTTCTCTTTCTCAATTTTTTTCTCAACCTAGCCCCTAAAATTCTGGCTTTCATATAGTGATAATTCATTCTTCAATACAATTTGTAGGCCATCTTTAAATCTATAACATTTCTAAGCTTAAGTTGGGAAGATATCTAAGGCATACCTGTATAACTCTTCAAATTTATCCATATATTCTCGCACTGACATTGCCCCTTATTTCAAAGCAATGAATTCATTATGCCTTTCAGCCTTTAATGCATCTGTCAAGTATTCCCTATAGAACTCAGCCTTGAACAAATCCCAAGTCAACTGACCTCCATGTAACAATCTAACCCTAGCAAACTAAGCATCTGCCATATCACGTAGAAGGCCATACACATTATCAACTTTTTGTACCTCAATTAATGCAAGAGTGTCAAAGGCTTCCTCTGTAGCTCTCAACCATTTATCGGCCTCCTGAAAATCAACAGAGCCATGGAAATCGAATACCCTATATTTCTTAGCATGCTCAATTATATCACCATGTCTTCTCCTTTATTATTGTGTTAATGGAGCAATAATAGTTTCTGCTAGCACCCTAGGATCAAGTTGCCAGAAAGGTACAACAGGCGGCGGGGGAGGTGGAGGTTGTTCAATATTAGGGGTCCTAGCTTCAGACTATAGTTCTGGGTTAGCACTACCCCTAGACTCTGCCTTATCACTACCCTGTTGGCCAACCCTCCTTCATCGAGGTAACCTATAATGGTCTCTTCTTGGTGGCATCCTATAAATATAACAAAAGCATTTTCAATATTTCATTAAACAACAGTAAAAGCATAGTTTAAAGGACCATTTAACAAAGCTCTGATACCAAAAATGTCACATCTCGTCTCAAGTAGCTCGAGATGGATGTTTAAAACGAACCATTTAGCAAACCACTTGATTTAATCAAATCATGTTATAATTATAATCATATTAGCTAAAATAATTAAAATAGCTCCTGAAAAAAACTTGGTCTATTCATGTAATGGAAAATAAAATTTTCCCTGTAATTTGATGAATTTATAAATAATAATTATAGTATAGGATAATTAAGTGACATAAAAATCACATTTTATTTAAAACTAGGTTGATATTAATCTTTGTAAACTAAAACATAGTAGAGTAAAGATCATCAAGGCAATATAAAATACATTTATACATAGCTACTTTACACAAAGCCTAGCCACCACTGTTTGTTTTAAAATTATATTCTTTTACAATATTATATAAACAAGATTGAGAAATAAAGGTACAAGACTTCTCTAACAAGGATGTTAGCCAACCTTACTCTGAAACTTCTATACACACTCTCTTAGCTCAATCCACCCAATATCAAGCCCTATTATCTAAAAGGTTTATAAAACATAGTAAAATGAGCATAAAAATACTCAATGAATAGATATTCCAAGTAGAAAACAAATTAATTATATCAAACACATTAAACTTCTTAAATCAGAATACTAAAGTACTTAAAATCAAATTATAATCCACTTGAAATATCAAAGCCATTCTTGCTTTTAAACTTATACAAAGCTTAGCCTAGTAAAACACATGCATTTATAAACATTAATACAACCTTTCATATGTATTAACCATCCCTATAAGAAGCATTACGAACTAGCCATAACATACAGGCTAGCACAAACTCACTCTCTAGGACACTTGAAGGCTAACCTTTTGACTACATTAGCACGGAACAACCCTTCTCCCTTCACTGTCCTACAATCAAGTTCCTTATTATTTATTGCTTAATAACATCTAATATAATAACCTCAGCACATTTACACAACTCATATAGGGTGGTAATACACAAACCAAATGCCATTTTCACCAAATATTCAATCAAAACAACATTATAGTATTTATAGCTCAATAAGCATTCAAAATCAAATAACCTTCGTCATAGGTCAAAGAAGTGAAATCAGGTTGAGTGTAAGCTCATTTTAATCACCAAGTAACTAAAAATATCTCAATCCAGATCACAAAGCAAAGCTTATAAAAATAACACATTTAATTCATATACTTGAAACCTTTAAATCTTGAAATTAAAACATGTAATTCAAGTATCATCAAGTTGAATTGAAACAATTTAAATACATCAATTCAAGTTCATTAAACATCACTAAAATACTCATTTTATAGCTGTTATAAAAATGTTTAATGGGCTAGAATAACTACTCACAAAATAGTTTTCAAAACCAACACAACCGATTCACCATTTTGCTTAATTGGTACCAGCACCTTCCTTTCCTTTACTAGCCCCTAAAACATGAAATTTCATTTAAAAATAATCAATATAAAATTCCCACATACTGTCCTAACCATGCAGCCCCGATATGATATGCAAAATATGCAAACTAACTCAATTTCACAATTCTGTCCTTTTAACTCTAAAAGGGCTGTTTCAGGCCAAACTTGCAAACATTTTCCAAAATTATAGAGAAGGAATTTGAAGATAAAATTTTAATTCGTCTTATATATATATGTCTACTACATACCATAAAAATTTTGCTTCATTTGGAAAATCACAGAAAGAGTTATGGATACCTAAATACAACCAGGTCATTTTCTCAAACTTCTTGAACATTAAAATGTTTCTTATTTTTACAAAAAAATAAAAGCTAAATCATATTAGGATATAGACATAAAGTTTTAAATACTCTTCTAAGTTTTCAAATCATCAAATAGAACTCAATTTGGAGCTCTCGAGCTCAAGTTATGATCGAAACATTGAGACTGTTAAACCAGACCTCTAAAACCTGAGAACAGATGCATATAAACCCTAGTTCAATTCAACAAAAACAATTTAATTACTTACCAATTGGATCACTACAACCTTTGGAGATGATAATTTCAGCCTTAAATGTGCTTTAGATCTTCAAAATATGCTTGAGAAATTAGTATTAACAAGTAAACTTAGGTTTTCTCTCTTTCACTCTTCTTTTCTTTTCTAAGTATTCTTTGTTTCTTTCACTCTCTCTTAACAAAATGTAGATGTTCTATAAATATCATGACCCCAAGAAGATTCTAGAGCTTAAAGTGGATAAATCATATTGCAAATTACTCATTTTGACCAGTAATGAATAGCTAACTTTGCCTAAACTTCCAATTTTGATTCTAGAATAATTATTGTTGCAATTGAGCAAATCATCCTAAACCTTTTTAATTCTCACTCTTTACTTTATTTTTAATCCTAATCCTAATCCCTTCTATTCTCATAATTCACTCATTTTGAGTGTCATCAAAAGTTAAAAATTCTCTCTCTTTGATTGAGTACAAATCATGGCTTAACCCGTTATACTAGTCTAACTATATATACTAGCTTATACTTAAATAAAATCAATGTATATATAAATGCAATGTGATATGTATGCTAATGTATTTCTAGTAGAGTATGGGTGTGACACTTAATGTAGAACTCTTAAAATGAGAAATTATGGAGGAAGCTCATTTTTTAACCTACTCAATGCAACCTAGAAGCACAAACATGTATAGAACACTACGAGAAACTATTAGTGGATGGGAATGAAGAAGGATATTGCGGATTTTGTTGCTAGGTGGTTGGTGTGTCAATAAGTGGAAGCTGAACATCAACATCCAACAGGTACCTTACAATCTCTTACAATTCAAAAGTGGAAATGGGAGCACATTGCAATCGATTTTCTGATAGGATCACCTCAAATTGAACAAGGAAATGATGCTATTTGGGTGATTATTGATAGATTAAAAAAATCAACTAATTTTCCACCCATTAAGGTGAGCTTTTCACTTGAGAAATTGACAGAGTTGTATGTTAAAGAAGTAGTGAGATTGCATGGTGTACCATTGTCTATCGTTTCTGATCGAGACCTGAGATTTATTTCTAGATTTTGGCACAGTCTTTAATATGTCTTAAGTACTAAACTTCAATTTAGTATTGCCTTCATCCAGAAATTGATGGCCAAACAGAACATACAATTCAGACATTGGAAGATATGCTTTGGGCATGTGTAATTGAATTCAAAGGTAGTTGGGACAAATATGTACCACTAATGGAGTTTGCTTACAATAACAGTTTTCATTCTAGCTTGAATGCGACTCCATATGAAGCACTGTATGGTTAGAAGTATAGAACTTCAATATGTTGAAGTGAAATAAGGGAAAGAAAGCTTATGGGTCTAGAAATTGTTCAAGTGACCATGGAAAAGGTAGAAATTATCAAGAGCAGGTTGAAAACTGCACAAGATAGACAGAAGAGCTATGAAGATCTCAGGCGAAGAGAAATAGAGTATGATGCTAGGAATGAGGTGTTTCTTAAAATTTCTCCATGGAAGGGTGTGATGAGATTTGGGAAGCGTGGAAAATTGAGTCCAAGGTTCATTAGTCCATATGAAATTATGGAGAGAGTTGGGCCAGTTGCCTACCGATTAGCATTACCACTGGAACTATCCCAAATTCATGATGTTTTACATGTTTCTATGTTGAGGAGGTATCAAAGTGACCCATCTCACATTTTGCAAGCACAACCAATTGAATTAAAGGATGACTTAAGTTATGAGGAAGAACCCATTGCGATACTTGCAAAGGAAGAAAGAGTTTTAAGAAATAAGGTGATTCCTCAAGTCAAGGTGTTATGGAGGAGTCATTCGAGGAAAGAAGAAAAATGGAAGCATGAGGAAGACATGAGAAGCCAATATCCTTGCTTGTTTGAAGTTGTAGGTGTGTAAATTTCGAGGACAAAATTTCTTAAGAGGGAGAGAATTGTGAGATTTGCATCCCCATGACATACATACATGCATTTCATGTTCATAATCATATCATTTTAATTTAATAATTATTAACTTTATTAAAAAGAGGGTCATAAGTGTCACGTAATTAAAAAGAGAATTAATTGAATAACTGTTATAACTTGTTGGGTTTAAGTGGTAGTTTACTATAAACATAAGTTTATAATGCTGAAACAATAAAAAATACATTAGAAATTAGAAATCAAGAACGCATAACACAAGAAGGGGAGAGGGGAGGAGGGAAACCTAAACCTAAATCCCAACATCTAATCCCAAATTCCAACAAAAAACCTTACACCCAACACAAATTAACCTTGACACCTTAATTATCTTGATAGTAAAAGATTGAAGCTTGAGATTATAAGAAAGGGGGAAGAAGGGCTGGCTAAATTCTAGAGGTTTTTCTCATATTTAATAAGGTAAGTAAAAAGCAATTTTATCTATTCTTGAGTAATAAAGTGTTTGCATGTGATTGTGAAGTTGTGTTTAAGTTAACCCTTAATTTTAAGTATAGCAAATTATTTTGAGCAAATTATATAATTTAGATAAATGCATGTAAGTGATTTTAAGAGTTTATAATTGATTTCAAAGATTTTTTGACTAAATGGAGGTTAATGGGAACATGATTAATGGAATTGAGTTATTGATAGCTCAGCAGAACTCTATTTTTAGTAAGCAGGGCTGTTTCTATATTTCAATGATTTCAGACCTTTAAACTTTATTTTTTAACTCCATTTTTGGTATGGAAATACTTGTACATGCTGTTAATCATGTGCTAAAATTTAGTGAAAAAATACCTTCATTTGGTTGGGCAATTAAGTTGATTTCCAAGGCTGCTGTAGTAGATAATTCTGTAGAGTCTGATTCTGAAATTTGCATCTTTGAAGCCCTTAAACCTGTTGTTTTGACCTGATTTTTGGTATACATATACTTCAATATGTTGACTATGTATCAGTAAAATTTCATGTCAAAATTCAATTGTTAAGTGAGTCAATTAATTGGAGAATTAAGGTTACTGCATTAGACAAATTCTGTAATGAGTATAGTTTGCTTGAATTACATAATTTGCATCACAAGCATGGCATAGCACTTCATAATCATCTTTATGTTTAGAAATTGTCCTTAGTTTTTAGATTTCTATTTTTGACAATAAGGGATGGTGGATTAACGAATAACACCGCGGAGAGGTCAAACTGGGGATGCTCGAGTGCATAGTGTTTTTAAGAGCCTACCTATTTTTGTTTGTAGAACTTGATCTTGGAATTTTGGCTTGTCCAGGTGAGTAAATTATTAATTAATGATGTTATGATAATAACTTTATATAATATGTACATATAAATATGTGTTTCTTTAAGACTTGGCTTAATACTTGAAAATGATATGGTTATTATAAATAGTTTTGAATATATTCTGCAAAAGCTGCTCTAAATGTTTCTTTAAGATATACATTATATTTTGATATGAGTTGATAAATACGAGTGCAAAAACATATATTGCTAAAAATAAATTGGTACACACTCATGTTATGATTGATTTATAAGAAGATGAAATTGTTGTTGATGAATTAACTGTCTTTGGGACAACGCTTGATTACATTGATGGCATTTAGGGTGTGTAATCGAGTGGTTTACCCTTTGGGGGCAGCTCTACACGTGTGTATGACTTGTGAACTCTTAGAGGGAGTAACATATTGGATGGGTTACCACCTAAGTGCATGTTTGAGGCTCTTAAGGGACTTATATATTAGATGGGTTAGCACTAAAGAGCTTGAAATGATTAATTATAATTTGAGTGTGTAACTAGAACTTCTTGGTTTGAAATGATTATTTATTGAAATATAATTCTTCTTTGAAAAGGTATGTGATTTGCAATATAAAATTTTGATAGAGCTTTTATATTAAAGTTGAAATGACTTGAGTTATTTAGAATTTGATATGTAGAATGTATTTTTAAATTCTACAACTTATATGTTGCCCATTGTTAATTCTTAATCTATTCACTGAGTATTTATACTCATCCTTTGGTGTTGTTATATTTTTTAGAGCACCTACTTTAGGAGTGAACTATTACTAGGTTGCACATCTTTTTTACAATCCTCTATACTAGAGCCAAGGTTGAGCCAACATATAGGTTTCTTATGTGTTGTTTATCTTTTGAATAGAATAGGTTGTATAGTTTAGTGATTATAAGAATGTCCACATGTATACATACATATATGTATATATATATATAT
>CATIWM010310613.1:0-11506 GCA_949671775.1 Mallotus repandus
TATCAAATTTAACATATTTTTTATGTTTATGAAATTTGACATATTTTTTAATTTAAGGAGTAAAATGACAATTTTTGAAGGTAAGGTACTGATTATTATTATTATTATTATAATATATTCAATTTATTGGTTATAGTTACAGGAGTTATGTGCTAATGTTCAGTAAAAAAAATATGTTATAGTGAAACCTTTAAACAGACGTAAACAGAGTCTTAAACACTAAAGCTATATAATAAACCGGAAGATACATAATTTAAGCCATCTGTAACAATAGAAGGGTAAATTCCCAATACCACGGTAAATATTACTAATATTAATAAAATGGAGTATTCTCTGAAGTTTAAGTCAACTAAGTACTCTATTCAATTTAACTTTAATAAAGATCCACCAAATATTATTCTATTAAACATAAATATAGTAAAGGCAGCAGAAAATACTATGGATGTAGAAGCAAAAACACCTGCTAAAGGTAATCTTTCAAATACTCCATAAAGTGACATAAACTCTCCTATAAAATTTAAAGTAAGAGGTGCTCCACAATTTCCCAAACATAAAATAAAAAATAAAATAGATAATATTGGCATAGCTTGTACTAAACCTCTATAAGAACTTATTAACCTTGTTCCAGATCTGTCATATAACACTCCTCCGGCAATAGTAAATAGGCCAGATGATACAAAACCATGAGCTAGCCCTAAACATATTCCTCCCACTATACCGTGTATTACATTACTAAATACACCTATAAAATATACCGCTGCATGAGATACAGAAGAATAAGCTATGAGTTCTTTTATATCTATAGTTCTAAGAGTACTCAAACTAGCATAAATTATAGTAATTACACCTATAGTAAAAATAATATATGTAGAAACTAAATAGGCTTTAGGTGATATTATTAATATTAATCTAAATATACCATATAAACTCAATTTTAAAACGATAGCTGCTAGTATAATACTTCCAGATAAGGGTGATTCAACATGAGCTTTTAGTAATCATCCATTCAGATATATCACAGGTGTTTTTACCGCGAATGCTATGAATATACCCAAAAATATTAGTAATTGTGTAATATATACAAAACCGTTTCTAGATATTATATTTATATCTGTACATCCTGATAAATAAGAAATAGTTATAATTGATAACAACATAAATAATGAGCCTAAAAAAGTGTATAAAAAAAAATAAAAACTTGCTCTTTGCTTTTCTATAGATCCAAATAGACCTATTAATATAAATAAAGGAGCTAATATACTTTCAAAAAAGATATAAAACATTAATAAATCTAAAACCATATATATCAATAATAATAAAGACTCTAATAAGAGCATTATTGATAAAAAATATATTCCTTTTTTTTCAATGGATTTTCAATTTGATAAAATTGATAAAGGTATTATTAATGTGGTTAATAATACAAAATATATTGATAAACCATCAACTCCTAAGTAAAAATCATAATATCCTACATTATAATGTTCTTGAATAAATTGGAAATATTTACTACTACTATTAAACAGTATTCAAACTACTAATGATATTACTAGATTGATTAATGATGTTCACAAGGCCATAGTTTTTGCAAGACCATAAGTTTTTTTAGCTTTTCACTCCAAATAAGCTTCTTCTCTTGATATTTCTATATCATATGGCCCATGAATCAGTAAAAATTCAGGGTTTCTGTACTCATCTGAATCTTCATCAGGTGCTTTTGAGTTTGGGGAACTAAACAAAGATATAGCGACCATACCCGTTACAGGTATAGTAATTAATAAAGACAATAACATTTTTTTTTTTTATTTATTTTCAATTGGTTATATTAGCAGGGGTTAAGTGGGCACTGAAAAATAATATATAATATGTGATAGTGAAATCATTAAAAAGCTAAAGAATTTTATGTTGGAGCGATTCGAACACTCATAAGTAAATACCAAAAATTTATGACTTGCCTATTAGTCAACAACATATATAATTTCACTGAAAGTATCTATAATTATTTAAATTCAAAATTTTAAATCAAGGCTACATAAAGGTCTTAATTAAAATATATGGTGGAAATAGTTGTTTAAACTTTTCGCCTTCTAGATGATTTGAACACCTGTCTTTAATATTAACAGTATTACGCTTTACCACTAAGCTAAAAAGGCTTATAAAATATACAGGTGACAAGGATCGAACTTGCATAGTTAAACACCATTCCGTCCTAAGCGGAACCTGGTTACCAATTTCAGCACACCCGTTTTGTACAATATTACGCGTATTAATCTATAATATTAATATTTTAGTTAAAACACTATATGGCTAAATAATGCTCGAGATAAGATTTGAACTTATAACCTAAACAGCTTCAGTGTTCCGCTCAACCAATTGAGCTTCTCGGGCTTAATAAATAAAAATTTATTAGTTCGGGCCATTATGATTCGAACATAACTAATCCTCTTCCCAAAAGAGGCGCCTAACCAACCAGGCTCTAGCCCGTTAAAAACAATTTATAAGGCCAAAGTGAATTGAACACTTATCTCAACTATTATGAGTAGTTTGCTTTACCGATTAAGCTATAGCCTTTATTAGTTCAAACAGAACTGGTTTGTATTTTTTAAATTTATTTTTTCAACAATTAAGCTACGTATAATAATAAGAAGGCCATCATTAATGCAAATAATCCAGTAGCCTCTGCAAATGCAAAACCTAAAATCGCGTATGAAAATAATTGTCCTCTTAATGAGGGATTTCTAGACACACCTAATATTAAGGCACCGAATACTACACCTATTCCCACACCTGCACCTATTAATCCTGTTGTAGCTAAACCAGTTCCTATTATTTTTGCTGCTTGTATCAAGTATATTTATTTGTAATTAGAAACAATCGTGTTCAGGTTATTACCCGAAAAACGATTTGAACGTTCACGATATTATCAGCGAAACTTAAGCTCGCCCTGTCTACCAATTCCAGCACTCAGATATGCGGACTAAAGACTTGCACTTTAATCTCCCGGACATGAGCCAAGTATGCTAACTATTGCACCAATCCGCTTTTGCATAATATTTATAGTTACTATAAATATTATGTATAAATATTATGTATACATATTTTAATGTAGAAACATTATAACAACTAGTTTTTCTATTATGAGGTATGGGAAAGACAACTTTCACAAAGAAAAGTATATTATATTTTTTAAGGGCACTTGAATTAAATGCAATAAAAAACATGTGGAATAAAAACTTTTTAACTAAATTCAACTGTTGTGACACCTGTTAAGTCTATTATACATTTATATCTGCTTTAGTTATAATATTAAGCAAAAAGGGATTTGAACCCTTAACTTATCGTGTGTAAAACGATCGCTCTACCATTGAACTATTTGCTTTTTTTGATTTAGGATACACCTGGGCAGAAACATGTTAAACTGCCCTACTAACCCAGGGGAGATTTGAACTCCCGTTTCAACAGTGAAAATGTTATGTCTTAACCAAACTTGACCACTGGGTCTTAAAAGCCTTGTGTAAGTATCGCGCTTACTTAGTCTGATTACAAAACAGTCGCATTACTTTTATGCTAAAAAGGCGTTACATAATTACCATTTACTTATTAACTTAAACAATGTTATAATACAAACCAGTTACCGTTTGTATATTATAGCTAGTAATAGTATTAAATAGTAATAAATAAAATTAGTACTTTATACCTGAAAACATCAAAATTATTTCAATTAAAGCCTATTGCGTAGTGTTCTACTACGTCTATAAGAGTCTAGTAAAGTAAGCTTCGTGCTTATATGCGTTCAGCATTTATCTTTAATTGACGTGGCTTTCTTGCCATGCTTGTTTCTATTATTGTCATTCGTCTGGTGCAAGGGATTCGAGATATACGCCTTGCACTTCAACTAGTGTCAAATTATTATAGTTAAAATAATTGTGTCTAGACTTCAAACAACAAGTAAACTATTGGTCAACATACCCAATTCCTTTCGTACAAGGGGGCTATCCTTATTCTACTCTAATTCCCTCTAGAAGATAGAAACCATACTGTCTCACGACGTATTGAACCCAGCTCGTGTAGCTCTTTAATCGACGAACAGTCGAACCCTTCATGATTTCTGCGTTCATGTGGATGAGCTAAGCCGACATCGAGGTGCCAAACCGCGCACTCAATTTGTACTCTCTTGCGCACATTAGCCTGTTCAAATTTTGTTTTGTTTTTTTACTTCAAAAATATTAATTTTTGTTCAGACTATATCATCATATATATATATATTTATTAATAACCACTAATTCAACCTTTTATACCAAAAGATCCTATACGTGATTTTGATGCTAATTTTGTGTATTGTATATTAGATTTTAAATTACCCTTAAGTAGTACGGATGACAAACCTTTTAATGAAGAATCTATATTAAGAAGGTTTCCTTTATATTTTACTTTAAATAGAGATCTTGAAGCTGTATAACGTTTAGTTAATCTACCCTTTGCTTCTATTCTAAATCCTGTAACATCTTTGTACTTAAGTTTTTTAAATATAAATTGAGATAATGAACTATTACTATTTGTCATATTAATTTTTTTTTCTAATTTGTTATTAACTATATTGTTACGTAATGTAGAATTTTTTCTTTTAATTCTTATTTTATTTCCAACTTTAGTTAAATAACGTAAAGTTTTTTTTCTATTAAATGATATTTTTTTAGTAATAAACTCTGATACTATGTCACTATTTAGATAAAAACGTTTTAGGTTTATTAAATTGAATTCAATTTGTTTATTATATAAAACTGATAACTCTTTTTTCAAATATTGTAAATATATATAAGTAAACTTTGATTTATTTATAAATTTAATTTGTTTATAGTATCAGTATAATAATCTCTTTTTTTTTTCATTAGATATTATTTTTTTACAGTAATTTTCTAAATTAATTTTTACGTAGTTATGTGTTCTAAAATCATTATTTACGTTTTTAAATAGTGTAAGTTCATTTAATAATAAACATAACATATTTTCCTTTAAATATGTTAATTTATTTAAAAAAAGTTGCTTAGAATCTCGTAAATAAATTTTCAAATTAGTTTTTACTAAATTTGTAAAATAATTATAATTATTATTTTGTCTATTAAAAAGATAAAGATTAACTATTACTTTATTATTAGTATGTTTAAATTCTCCATTACTAATGTAAATCTTATTTGTAGAATATCTTTTCATTCTCATACTAATTGTTTTTTTTTTCATTCTCAATTTATTTTCTAAATTATTATTAAATAAAGAAAAATAATCTTTTATTATGCTAATTGCAGATAAATCTGCACTAGGTATTAAATTTAAATTATTTTTATTATATAAATAAATGCTACTTTTTCATTCTCTATTAGAAGAAGGAAAATGTTTAGAACTTTTTATTCTTTTTAGTTTTTCAAAATGATTGATATCATTAGTTTTCTTATTTAAAACAAAATTTAACATTTTTTTTCTGTTATATTATAATAAAATCATAGATTAAATTATAGTTAATTTTTATTGAGATTCTCAAAAATGATTATATATATATGCTGGATTATTTATAAATTATTATTTAATTTAGTCGTTAAACGTTTTTGTTAAAAAACAAATTTCGCTTCAAATTAACCTAAAAAAGTTTTTTTTGAAATTTACCCAGATTTTTATCAATATTAATATTTAATATTGAGGGACTAGTCTAAAATTAATCCCTAGCGTAACTTTTTCAAAAATCCAAGACCTTTCCTTTCCGTGCCTTGTGATCATATGCCCCGCTTACGCGACTGATGGACTTGTAGGTCTGACAGTAAAGCAAGATTAAGCCATTAAACTTTGAAAGTATAATTTAGTTTAATAATAAAAACTTTTTGTTAATATTAAAAAATTAAAATTTTATTTTACTTAAAATTTCTTTATACTACTATTTACCTCATAGTTAAAATCCTACCAAAAAAAAAAAAAAAATTGTTATTAAAACATTGATAATTGGATAATTATATAATAATTAATTGCAAATTAATTACCTAAACGTATATATAAATATAGTTAGGCATTGCTTTTCTTACAATTAGAAGATTGGATATACCCAGGTACTTTTTATGGGATCTGTGCCCCGCATAAACTGTCTACCTATCACGTGATCATATTACAAAAAAAAAAGGTTTTACATTTCAGTTTAGCTAGTGAAACTAGCTAAATAAATTTTAAATATTATAGAAGAAATTTCTTAGTAAACTACCTTATAACTTATGATTTAAATAATAGGATCTAAATAGGTAACAGTAAAGCTGCATAGGGTCTTCTCGTCTATCTAGAGGTAAGCAGTATCTGCACTGCTATTCCAATATTCACTGAGACAATCATCGAGACAGCTGTTGTATCGTTACATCATTCATGCAAGACCGCATTTAACGGCCAAGGTATTCCGCTACCTTAGGACCCTCATCGGTAAGGCCGCCGTTTATCGGGGTTTCCCTCTAAACCTTAGTTTTATCTAAAGTATATTGGTTACCCAGCCGACACCGGGCAGATTTCACACTCAATATTTCGATTTTTATCTTTGCAGAGTGCTGTGTTTTAGATAAACAGTCGTACAACACTATTCCATGCTTCCTCTTCTTTCAGCCAATTAAAAAGATATTATTCATCAATAATGAATAATATATTTCTAATTGACTAGAAAAGAATGGCTCACCTTATCCCGAAGTTACGTGAGTCAATTTGCCGAGTTCCTTAATGATTGATTTCTCAAGCGCCTTCGTATTCTCTACTAATTTACTAGTGGTAGATTTTAGGTACGGTTTGTTTTTGGTTGATTTGTTTTTCCTGAACTATTTTAACTTTAAATAGTTTTGTAAATTCAACCATAAAAATTTTCATCGGTAAAATATAATACTAAAGTCTAGTCTGGGAGGTAAGGTATATCCTGTCCTCTCCTTATATCTATCTACCTTAGAAGCCGTAAAATGTTTTATCTTAACCATAAATTTTAGGCGAGAAAAAATCCGTTTTTTTTCTTTATCGTTACTCATGTCGGCATTATCACTTGGAATAAATCTTCAACGTTTTTTTAATATTAATAATATTAAAGCTTAACTTTATCCAATGTTCCGCTACCCCACATATTACAATGTAATATATGGACAAGGTTTCGGTATATTATTTAGATCCGATATATTTTCGGTGCTATCTTCTTAATAATCAGTGCTCTGTTACGAGGTCTTCAAAAAATGGCCGCTTCTAAGTCTATTTTCTGATTGTATCGGAAGGTACATCCTTAATTTCACTTAATAATAATTTTGGAACCTTATTAACTCTTGTTCTGGGCTGTTTCCCTTTTGACATACAACCTTATCGTACTATGTCGGACTATTTAACATTCATCTTAAACCTTCCGAGTGCAAATACTCTCCGATAAAATCTTCACGATCCCCCGATATAAACAAACCAAATGGTTTGAGCGAGATCACAATTCTGTACCTTTTAAGATGTTAATTAAATTACCTACTTATATAGGTTTCGCGGAAAACCAGCTTAACTAGTCAGTTTTGTCTTTCACCTACTTACCACTACTCCTCGGATATCTATACAACGATATGCCGTTCGGACTATTAAAATCCTGATAATGGTAAGATCACTAGTCTTCGGGTCTAATTTTAAATACTTTTCATTTATACATAATCGATTTCTCTCGGCAGAGATTATTTAACTCTGCTTGCATATAAAATTAACTTGCCGACCCATTATGCAAAAGGTACGCTTTCATTTATTATTTAAATTAAACTTAAGCTGCTTATAAAACTACTGATCGGATAATAACCTTCACAGGGTTTTTCACTATCGTTTATAAACTTTATTGAGCTTTAGAGGAAGGTTCCCCTTTATTCAAACAGACATACCGTTTTACTTGAAAGCCCACCATTCGAATTAATTCGAATTTGCTTCTACATTAATTCACATTAAAAATAGACTCTCGTTTGATTTTTTTTCCTAAAGTTACTTAGATATTTCAGTTCACTTTGTTTAATTATTTGATTTTTCATTTAATAATAATCTATGTTGTATTAGCCTCAAAATGATCATAAGTTTACAACAATTACCTCATAATAGTTTCTTTTTATACTTTATTGAATAATAGGGTTAATATACTACTTGTAGCAAACGTGTTTTAATAAAGATTTAAACTATAGTTTAAATCTTTAATGTTTAAAGCATATTTTTTATTTTTGATGTTTGAAATAAATAACTGAAATATTATGAGTTTCTTAAGGAAAAACTGTATTTAGCCTAGAACCATAACTTTAAAAAAGCTATTAATCTGAATCATCTGAAATAGAAATAGGTTCAGTACTTTCTTTTTCTATAACAAAATCTATTACTGATTTCCTTTTTGGAGGATCAGTAGTATTATTGTTATCTGTATCATTTGGAGGATCAGTAGTATTATTGTTATCTGTATCCTTTGGAGAATCAGTAGTATTATTGTTATCTGTATCCTGTTCTCTTCGTTTTCCTAATGCTTTTTCGGACGGTATACTGTTTACATCTACTGGGCTATTTGATTCTTGTCTAATTACAGGGCTAGCTACTTCTTGCTCTTTTTCTTTTCCTTTATTTTGAGAAAAGATAGAAGAAAATTGAGATAAGATAGAAGAATTACTTTTTTGGAATTCAGGCATACTAGATGACTGTTCTGCATTAGCAGAATCTGAAGTACGAATTCTTTTGCTAGACTCCGCTTGTGAATCTTGCTCTAGGTTTGTATCTTCTATAGTCCGTTTTTTGTTATTCTCCGTGCTTATCTCTTTTTCCTGTTTTGATTGTAAACTAACTCTGTCAACATACCCCAAGCGGTTCTCCAGTACACCTTTAATTTGTAATAATCTAATATCTGCTAAATTATCAAAACGATCCTTTTTGCTATTCCAGAGATTTATAAGAGATTGCAGTTTAGTATCTTGTGATGTATCTATTCCACCCCTGTTACATTCTTCCTCACATAACCTAACTGCCGCACTCTGCACATCTATTAAATGCTTATCCAAATTTAATTTTTCTTTGTCCGCTAGCTCTCCTTCTTCAATACTAGGACCTTCATCTATATCTAAAGATTTATCCTCGTGTTCTTTTTTCTCTCTTAGGATTCTCCTAGAATATGATTCTACCATTATTTTTGCCCGAGGTTCAGCAGCTTTTGACTTTTCAGTATAGATATTGGATATTTCTGAAGCTATTTCTTGCATAGAATTCATTTCATTATCAATCCTTTTATGTACTGTCTCAGGTGTAAGTTCAACTTTAGGACTATGTGAAACATGTCTTACTGAGGATTTAAAAAAGATTGAACCTAAGAAATTTTTGAACCTTATCGAGAATAAAGAACTTTGTAAAGGTAAGCTTATAAATGCATGAGGCTTTGGTGGGCTATTCAAGCTTCATTCCAATGAATTGTAATTTCTATTAAACAATGTTTGGAATAAATCGCTGAAAAATTGTGGAGTCAATCAAGGATATCTAGATGTAGCAGTTCCTTCTACTAGTTGTACATAAACAATGTATAAAAACAACAGTGTTGCTACTACACTAATAATTGATCCTAAACTACTTACAAAGTTTCAACCTGCGAAAGCATCAGGGTAATCACTAATTCTTCTTGGCATACCTTGTAAACCTAAGAAATGTTGAGGAAAGAATGTAACATTTACACCAATAAACAGTATTATGAAATGTACTTTACCTAACATTGTGTTATATGATAAACCTGTTATTTTAGGTATTCAGTAATACCATGCACTAAATAACGCGAATACAGCACCCATAGATAATACATAATGAAAATGCGCTACCACATAATAAGTGTCGTGGAATGCTATGTCTAAAGATGCGTTAGCTAAAACTACACCAGATAGACCTCCTATAGTGAACATAACTACGAACCCTAAAGCAAATAACATTGAAGGTGTCATATGTAATGAACCACCATATACTGTAGCCAATCAACTGAATATTTTAATTCCTGTTGGAACAGCTATAATTAAAGTAGCTGCAGTGAAATATGCTCTTGTATCTACATCTAAACCAACTGAATACATATGATGACTTCAAACTACGAATCCTAAGACTCCTATTGACATCATAGCATAAACCATACCTAAATATCCGAAAACACTTTTATTAGAGCTTGCTGATATAGTAGTACTTATTATACCAAATCCTGGTATTATTAATATGTAAACCTCTGGATGGCCAAAAAATCAGAAAAGATGTTGGTATAATATGGGATCACCACCCCCAGCTACTTCAAAGAATGAAGTGTTGAAATTTCTATCTGTCAACAACATAGTTATTGCACCAGCTAATACTGGAAGAGATAATAATAATAATACTGCTGTTATTACCACTGCTCATCCAAATAAAGCTAATTTATGTAATCTTATACCTGGACTTCTCATATTTAATATGGTAGTTATAAAGTTCATAGCTCCTAATAAACTACTTACTCCTGATAAATGTAAAGCAAATATTGCTAAATCTACACTGGGTCCACTATGACTTTGTAATCCAGATAGAGGAGGGTAAAGTGTTCATCCTGTTCCTGCTCCATTTTCTATTAAACTAGCAAACACAAATAATAATATACTTGGTACTAGTAATCAGAAACTTATATTATTTAATCTAGGAAATCAAATTTAACTTAAGTAATTTCTTACTTAACTGGACTATGTCTTCATTCAATATATATTGAAGTTTCACGTGTAGTCTCTGAGGATCTTAATAATAATTTATCATAATTTCCTGCATATTCTCCCCCTGTATAAACTAATTTAACTAATATAATACTATATTGTAAATTTATTTTTTGAGGAATTCCATGCATACGGTGAAATTGTAATCATAAAGTCTACACTTTAGACGGCATGTCCTATTTTTTAGCGTTTGCCATATCGGGTCCTCCTACTAAAAGGGGTAGTAAGAAATTACCAAAACCACCTATCATTGCAGGCATAACCATGAAGAATATCATTACTATTGCATGCGCTGTTATTATACTGTTATATAGTTGATTATCTGCAAGGTATTGAACACCTGGCCCAGATAATTCCAATCTAATTAACACAGAATAGGCTGTACCTGCTAGACCAGAAAATAAAGCAAATATCAAATATAGTGTCCCAATGTCTTTTGCATTACAAGATAAAAATCATCTTTCTTTTCATTGAGTTAATTTAGTTGCCCCGTTTTTGTTGAAGTCTTGGTTTTTACTAAATAGCTGTTTACTGTTGTGAAATTCTCTGGTATTTATACTCTTGTGAGATTCTGAGGTATTTTCTTCGTTAGAAAGTGGGGTAATTGGTGAGTAAATAGGAATGTGTCTAATTTATAAATAATAATAATTTCAGTCGTACTAATAGAAATTTTTAACTATACATTTAACAAATAAATTCATAATAACTTTCCTATGTGACATATACTATTTACCAATTTAGGCCACTTAATCATTTAT
>CATIWM010310759.1:0-28258 GCA_949671775.1 Mallotus repandus
GATTGACATATCCTCCCTCATAAAAATTGAAATCTTTTAGACATGATAGCATAATCAAATCTATATTCCTTACCAAAGAATCTACATGATAAATTTGTTCCTTTTTGTCAATTATTTTGAATGTAGTGTAGAATTCAATAATAAGTTCATAGAATGTTTTAAAGTAGCAAATTTGTCCAACCTATTTAATCACACCAAAGTTGAATATCTTCTTCAAGTCCAACATCATAATCAAAAAATCTAGGAAGCTTAAATCCACGCTTTCGAAGAGAAAGGAATTTTTCACGTTCTTCTTCCGAATGGATGGGAAAGAAAGCATCAAATCTTGTTGTCAAATCATGAATGCTTGCACTTCTTTTCACGTTCTTCTTAGCACCCAATGATAACTTGCTCTTCTTCTTAAAAGACATGTTAGCAATTTCTACAAAAAGAATTCTTAGAGCAAATAATTGAAATAAAGTACTTAAGAAGAATAATAATATGAATGCTTATTCGTGCAGGATTTCAGAACTCTATATATACCATTTAACTTTGGGGATTCTTAAAAATTTAAAGGAAAATAAAAGAATAAAAATAAAAATAAAAACCCTAATTTAAAAAAGGAAAACTAGCATGTGTTATGTGCAGGTCGACAAAGCTGTGTCAATTAAGTGACACAACTGTGTCTGAGCTTTATTCTGTAAGATTTTGAGGTGACACAGCTGTGTATGATTTATAGAATTTTTTTACAGATTGATAACAGGCAGTTTTTATTTTATTCAAATCTTATATATTCATTTCAATCATGCTTATAAGTCAACACTAACATGTTTAAATAGCTGCAACTTGATTTAACCATAAATAACCTCATTTTGCCAAATTGATCGGCCTAATGCATATTAAATCATATTCACATCTTCATTCAACGCAACATATAAATTTAACATGATTAACACACAAACAATTGAAATTAAAAATTAAAAATATCCTTATAAATCAAATATAAATAGCAAACTTAAACCAAAATATAAAAACAAACATTCTATATCCTAAACAACCAAATTTCAAAATATTAAAATGGTTGAAACTTAAAAACACAAAATGATAAAGAGTTCATACAGTCAAAAAGTGTGGATGGATCTTGTGGACGCTCAAAGCCTTGACTTTGGAAATATGCCATAAGATTGTGATTAAGCACTCTAACCTCATTTGTCAAACTCTCCATATTGACATCCAAAGCTCCAACTTCCAATTCCAAATTGTCAATTCTTTCTGCCATCCCTTCTATTGTTATTTCTTCAGCCTCCTCTTCCTCTTCTTCTTCTTGACCCTCCATTTGCTCTTGACCTTGAGCTTGACCATGTGCTTGCTCTGTAACTCTTCTCACCAACCTCCAAGAGCCATTCACATGTTCAACAAGGCCCATGGATTGGATCATAAGAATGCCTATCATATCAACTCCCTTTACCTTGTCATACTCCCATATTAATAAATCAAATCCATAGTACTCAAAAATCGATGTCACTATCCCTCTAATCTTGATTGTAGAAGAGTATTGGGTTGCAACATCTTTCAACTTAAGAGCAATAGCACGGCATATATCAAGCTTAATATTATTGACCATACAAAACATAATTGTTAATTCGATAATTGTTACCTTCGCATCACACTCCTTTCTTCCAAAAATGGTATGAGCCATTAATCTATAAATATATCTAAGCACATAAGAAAGGTTTTTGATCCCTTAGCAGATTTATGCTCATAAAAGACCTCTGTTTGCCTTGTAATCTCTCTCCAAACCTCATCCTTAATGAACTCTATGTGTGTAGGGTGACCACTAGGAAAATCTAAAACCTCAAACATGTGCATATCAAAATTCCTATTCCCCAACCTACAAAATAATTTGCTGGTTTCTTCATCAAACTTTAAGGAAGTTAAAAACTAAGAAGTCACTCTAGCATATGTAGGATAGGTTTTTATCATGAATTTCTCCCAACCCATTCTTCTTAGATACGTGATAACCTCTTCAGACAATCCTACCAACTCTAAATTTGACTTACACATATATCTATTTGGTTGAATTTTCATATGCTTAACTTTTTCTATGAACTTCGCTTGCAACTTGCATGTTTGTTGGATGTGGAATCACCTTTCTTTCTTCTCCTTCTTGAGTTTGCAGATTTGCAGAACTTCCTCTATGCCTTATACGTGCTCTCTTTGAAGGAGGAGGACCAACCTGCTCTGAAGCCCAACTCTTTGGTCTCATTTTGGAATGAAATGAATTATGATTTTGCTTAGGTTTTGAGAAATAGGATAGGATTTTAAAGCTTTTTAATATCTCAAATAGTGTTATGATGAATTTCTAGGCAAATTCGGGTTGAACCAATTATGGAAATTGAAAAGTTTTTTTAAAAGGAAATAAGTTTAAAACGGTACAATCACGTGACACAGTTGTGTCTAGCACATGACACAGTTATGTCGAAATTCATGCAAAAATTTGAAAATCGATGACACAACTGTGTCACTTAATAGACACAGTTGTACTGATTCAAGAATTCAAACAAAATCACTTGTCTGTTTGACATGGTTGTGTCACTAAAGTGACACAACTGTGTCTAATTAAAAAATAGCTATGTCTTATTCCTGAATGACTTTTCTTTCTAGCAAACCTTAAATTAAATAATCTTTCAATTAATCATTGCTTTGGTCCTATGAATTATAATTCCATGTATGCACAATGATCATAAATCCATGTTTATAGGCGTATAACATGTCATAAAAAAGTTCATACCTTGATCGCATAATTATCACAATTTATAAAACTTACAGCCCTTTTTTAATAGCTTTTGTTGATCCTTTTCTCTTTCTCTTAACTTGATTATGTTACCACATCATGTTTCCCTGCAAAATAGCATGAACTAATAAAAATTAAAGAAATGAAAATATTTTAATAAATGAAAAATAATAAAATTAGAAATAAAGACTAAGTTATAGAGCTTGGTTAAGCCCCCAAGAAGCGCTTATTTATTAAGGTCATTAGCTTGACCATGTTTTGAGTTATGCATTGGTGTCCATCAAGCAGGCAACTTGATGGAATGCATCAATTTTTCCCCCATGGTACTTCTATAATCTTTTACCATTAACCTTAAAATTATCTCCTAAAGCATTTACTAATTCAACTGCCCCTGATGGAAAAGTTTGAATACTTCAAAAGGTCTTGACCATCTTGTCTTTAATTTTCCTAGAAACAGTCTTAATCTAGAGTTGTAAAGCATAACTTGTTCTCCTACTTCAAAATGCTTCTTCCGAATTATTGCATCATGCCACTGCTTGGTTTTTTCTTTGTAAATTCTTAAGCTCTCAAAAGCATTTTGTCTAATTTAGTTGTAACATTCTCTTTTCTACTGCTTTCTTAAAGTCATAGTTTAAAACTTTAATTGCCCAGTAAGCTTTATGTTCAAGTTCTACCAGAAGATGACATGCTTTTCCACACACCAATCTATAAGGAGCCATCCCAATTGGTGTCTTGTATGCTGTCCCATATGCCCACAAAGCATCATCTAGCTTCCTAGGCCAGTCTTTCCTTAACTTGCTCACTATTCTCTTTAATATCTTCTTTAATTCTTTGTTATTGACTTCAACATGTCCACTTGTTTGTGGATGATATGGAGTTGCTATTTTATGTTTTACACCATATCTAGCTAATGGCATTTTCATGTTCTTATTACAAAAATGAGTACCTCCATTACTAATAACTGATCATGGAATTCCAAACCTAGCAAAAAGCTTTTTAAGGAATTTACACACCATTTTTGCATCATTAGTGCTAGAAGCTTGTGCTTCAACCCATTTTTCAACATAATGAACACATACTAATATATATTTGTTACCTCTAAAGGATGGAAATGGTCCCATGAAGTCCATGCCCCAAAAATTAAAGATTTAAACTTCTAGAATATTTGTTTGTAGCATTTCATCCCTCTTGGTCATGTTTCCACTCCTTTGACATATATCACATGCTTGAACAAACCTTTTTGCATCTTAGAAAATTGTTGGCTAATAGTACCCACTATCTAACACTTTAGATACAAAATTCAAGTATGAAAAATCAAACAAGAAAATTGAGAATCAAATTAAAAACTTTGTTGATCTTGAAAAGCATATTACAATCTCTATAAAATTCTTATTACAAGGAATTTAAATCCTCTTATTCGAATCTCACAATGCTTTGAAATTACTTTAATCAAGGGCTTATTGTAGCTTGATCTTGAATCAAATATGAATTTGGAGAAGAACACCTTTGATGATCTTATAGAACTTGAAGAACACCTTTGATGATCTTGAGAGCTTTGAGTCTTGAATTTGGTAGAGCTTCAAAGCTTGATTTCTTGATCTTGAGACTTGAATATGGCAGAGCTTCAAGGCTTGATTTCTTAAGTCTTAATCTCCTTGAAAACTTAAGAGCCACCTCTATTTATAGGCACTTGTAGAGGTAGTGCAAGTGTTATGAAACTTCATAACTCGAGTGGTGGTATTGATTTTAACCACTTGTAATACAATTTGATTGGCTCATCTACATCATTATTTAAATAAATGATTTTCTTATAATTATCATTCATTTATTATTATCTCAATAGCATTTTTGAAATAATTTAATTGGCCAATAAAATAATTTAATTAAGATAATAAACCAAAATATTTGATTGGTCTAAAATCTTTATAATTTTATTGGACTAAAAATATTTAATTAGTCTAATCAAATTATTTAATAGACAGAAAATATCTTATTGGTCTAAAAATAATTTCTAAAATTGTATATGTCTACAAATGCCTCCTCGAGACTTGTTCACAAAATTTATTGAAGTGGACATATCTCAAAAAAAAATTAAAGAACATTGCAACATTTTAATTTTATGCCTTAGAAAATATTTAGCACTTGAGAATAAATTCATTGGCATTTGAAAAAATTTTAATCTAAATAACATTAGGATATAGAAAACTTATTATCCTAATATAATTTAAACTTAAATATTTAATTAAAAATTAATTATGATTAAGAAATTGTAATCCCAAAATAACTTGGACATGATGAAAAATTTAATCATACTAGGATTTAATATTTTTTTATCCTAATATAATTTGAATTTAAATATTTAACTCAAGTTTAATTAGGACTAAGAATTTTTAATCCTAATATAATTTAAACTTGAACAAAATTTAACTATAATAGGGCTTTGAGAACTTTAGTCCTATTATAACTTGAATATAGAGATTTTAATCCCTATATAAAGGGGCCAAGACATGATAATTTGTCATCTCTATTCAACCTAACAAAATAACTTCAATTTCCTTCAACATGTTCATTGCTTCCTTAGAATCTTTCACCACATGAATACGACTATGTCAAATTTGCATGCATAAACTTGACCATGTCAGCTTTGCTTCAAAGTGATTCATCCCATGCAAACTTTGCCACACATAAAGCACAAAATCGTGCGCTTTCTCCTTTTATTTGAACTTTCTTTCTCTTTTTTCTATAAAGGACAGCATGATAACCATCCAAAGTCCAATTTGATATCATCATGATACACCTTACGCTACTTTCAATTCTTCATTCATTCATTGAACTTTTTTTTTGAATCCTTCCTCTTCTTTTTTTCCTTTTCAATTTTAATGATTTTTTTGTCTTTTCTTTTTTTTCTTGTAGATTCTTCCCATAGATTTATTGATCAAGTCTAGTCAACACTTTTCCATGATGAAGCCATCAATTTGAAGACTTTTTCTTTAACTTGAATAGTCGTTAAAAATCTCTATATTTTTAACTATAGACTATTCAACTTTGCCATCAACTCGAAGCTTTTTGCATCACCATCTTGAAGACTTTGCCTTCAACTTGAATAGTCATTAAAAATCTCTATATTTTTAACTATAGACTATTCGACTTTGCCATTAACTCGAAGCTTTTTGCACCACCATCTTGAAGACTTTTCCTTCAACTTAAATATTCGTTAAAAATCTCTATATTTTTAACTATAGGCTATTCGACTTTGCCATCAACTTGGAGACGTTGCCATCAACTTGAATAGTCATTAAAATTCTCTATATTTTTAACTATAGACTATTCAACTTTGTCGCCAATGGTTCATTTTAAAGATTATTGAAGATTTGAAAGATGGTGCCTATTCAACTAGTGTTTTACATGTTTAAACGATTGCTATCGATTCTTTTGCTTCACCATGGCCCTTTTCTGATGATATTCCATTCCTTTCAATTTGGACCTTGAAGGTTTCTCGTGACTTCATTAATCCATCTACTAAGGAACTCATCAATTCTCAATGTCTACTATTGCAGTCGCCCTTCCATTCATCACAAAGGTGTACCAAGACTTTTCCTTTACTATGACAACACATCCAAAATAAAGTGTTCACATGGCCTTCAACGTTTGTAATAAATGGTGAATTCACTTTTTCAAAGTGTTATTGGGAGTGGCTAGAAGATGTTATTGAGACCAATAAATCAACACTCATGAAAGCTTGAATTTATAATGTTGTCTTCACTTCTCTCTTCATTTATGATAAATCAACCAATGTCATACGGTATTTTTATGAACATTGGAGTCCTTCCTAAAATACTCTTTATCTTCCTAATGGAGAAAAATCAATTTCTTTATGGGACTTAAATTTTCTTAGAGGTTTTCCAACTATTGGTTTGTTCTATGATGAAGTAATTCCTTCTGCTAGAGAGCTTTTGGGTCGTGACAAGAATGGTGTTTTTCTTCCTTGCATTTGTAGATACTTATTCCATGTCTATCATTAACTTTCATGAAAAGTTTAAAACCATTATATGTTGACCATTGATGATTGGATCACCTTTTGGTTTTAAGGCCCAGCAAGGTATTCTAAACCTCCAGAAAAAGATCATAATCATTTGAACAAAACTTCTGCACCAAAGAAGACATTTTGCCCCTCTAGAGTCATTGACAAATCATTGCCATATGACAAGAATTAGCAAAGACCTTTTGATTTGCTTAGAGTAAAGGATGATGGTTTACAAGAAGAGATTTACTTAGCAGCATTCCTTTCATTTTGGCTTTGCAAATTTCATCTTCCTCATTAATCCTCCAATTTTATTCGACCCAACACTTTTAAAGTTGCAAGCATGATGGGCACATGAGATTTTTTTTGCTTATTAGTTCTTGTTTTTGTGAGCATTTACCATTGACTACATCAAATGTCTACTTCAACTAACTTGAAGGATGACAAGATTTGCTTTCTAGTGCATTATGTGTATTGTTGGTTGGCTAAGAAGTATGATACACATTTTTCTGTAAAAGATAGAAGAAAAGAGAAAAATATGTCTTCATATTGTGGATTGAAGATGGCTCAATTTTACAAGAATCCTGAAGTATGCAAGCTTTTTGAAGAACACGAATTTTAAAAAAAATATCAAATTTTTCCACAATTAGAAAAATTAGTAATTGATGATAATTCTTATCAAAATTCTTCCATTTGGGCAGAGTATTTGATTAATCTTCGATCAAGATACTTAGCTTCTCATTTTTAGGACATCTTCTATATCCAACCATACAGTCCTCATAAATTCAGCAGGTAATTTGGATTTAGCCAAGACGTTCCTAAATCCTTTAAGGATTGACACACCATCTTTAAAAAAAGTCCTTCAACTTTGGAATTCTCTTACAAAAGTTGGGAATCAATCTAAAGTCATAGTGGCACACAGATTTCCTAGGGATTTCTTCATGCCACTAAAATCTATATTGATTGGTGGTCCAAAGAATGGTCTTAAGCTTTTCATTCTTCCAAACATAGTTCTTTTGATCCACTGCCTGATTTATTTAAATCATGCAAAATTCTAAAGCATGTTCCTTGTGTTCAACCAACAAAAGCAATAGTTGAAGTTGAGAAAGAACCATCTCTCACCATGTTACAGAGGAAAAGGAAGCTCTTAAACCAAGAAGGAAGTGGTGAATCAAATCCCAAGAATGCATTTATTTCTTCAATAGAAAAGTGCCTTAGATAAGAAAATATTCAACACATCCTTGATGAAGAAGCAAGCGATCTTGAAAGCAGTTCTGATCATGGTTTGAAAAGAGCTAAAATCCACAAAAATAAAACCTATCCATTTAGCTGACTTAACACACCTTGATGATCTTCCCAACTCTTCCTACTTTCAAGGCATTCCTTTCGATGTAAGCTTTCTTTTAATATTTTTTTCTTATCTCTATTTTAATATTTTTACTTTTTAAGGTTTACAGAGATGAACAACATTCTTGAACAAAGTACATTTTCTATAAATTGTACTCCTATATTTGACAAGATTGTTGATAGAATGGAGACTGCAAATGAGTTACCAACTTAAATTAATAATGCTTGAGAGGAAAATTTGCCAACACCAAGAGTATAGAAGTTATCAAAAGCTAATGATGCTACTCCATCTACACTTTCTCAATTTTATGAGGAAGATTTTCTTTTCAAATGTCATTGTGAACTTGCTGCTTATGCATAGAGAGATTTGTGAAGCAAAATTACTAATGCAACTTTCTCATATGTTTCTTCTTTTACTGATAAAATATTCAAAATCTTTTATGAGATATAATCTACTGAGAAAGTTAATATCTCTTATCCAAAGCGATGATTTGAACATTACCTTGAGAAGATCAGAAAATTTGAGGAATTGAACTCCAAATTGTCTTCGAAACAACCAAAGGTCCTACATCTTGCAACACTTGGAAAACTCAAAGAGAAGTATGATAAACTGAAAGTTTTGGAGAATGCAGCTTTAAGCAAACATCAGTACATTGAACATAAATTAATCTAAGTCAATGAAGAGCTCCAAAAAATTATTTCTAGAAAGAAGGAACTCGAAGTATCCTGGCAGAATGCGGAAAAAGAAGTGCTAGATAGACAAAGAGATATTTCTAAAATGAATGATTAAATATTTTAAATGGCAGATGCCCTGGTTCGTGATCCAGCAGAGGAACGCTCTTTACAAGAACTTTGAGATTTGATTGAAAGGGAACGTGATGATTTGAAAACTTTGAGTGGAGGCCTTCAATTTTTTTAATCCTTTCTTTTTAATTTTTTTTCATTTTGATAAAATTGTCCCTTCGAACGTAATGTTTTTTATACGTATTTATATAAATTATATGATAGCATTTTTTGACATAATTTATTTATGAAAAAGATTTTTTTTTTTTTTTTGTGACTAGAGTTAGAAAAATACTAAGCTTCCTAGTACCTTTTTAAGAAGGATCAAGTCATAACATAGTTCATAATTTTTTTTTTTTTTGGTATGACTGAACTTAGCAAAATAATAAACTGCCTACGTACCTTCTTGAGAAGGATCAAGTCATAATGTAGCTCAATTTTCTTTTGTTTTGTTGGGTTTGTTGTTCACAGTTTTAGCTCATATGGGCTAGGAGCTACATTGAGCCTTAAGCATAGTATCTTTTAAAAAATTTGCCATTGATAGGTCCAATGCACACTTCATCTTTATCCACTACCTTGGATGCTCCATTGGAGTAGACTTCTTGCATAACATATGGTCCATCCCAATTTGAAAGAAATTTATTTCCTATGCGACGAGACAAAATTATTGGCCTTCTTATTGTAAGAATGAGATCTTCAACTTCAAATGATTGTGGCCTCACTTTCTTGTTGAATTCTCTTGATAGTCTAGCCTAATAACATTCTAAATGTTTTTGAGCTTCAAGTAATTTTTCATCCAATGCTTCTAATTCTTAAAGGTGCAGGCTAACATTCTCTTCATTTGAAAATCCTTATTAAATTGCAATTCTTAATAAGGGAACTTGTTATTCTAACGGAAGAATAGCTTCCACACCATAAACAAGTGAATATGGAGTAGCTTGAGTTGGTGTTCGATATGTAGTTTGATAAGCCCATAGTGCTTCTCCTATCTTTTCATGCCAACCCCTTTTTGAATGACTTACAATCTTTTTAAGAAGATTGCACAAGGTTTTATTGAATGCTTCAGCTAACCCATTTGCAGGTGCATTATACATTGAAGAATAATGTTGCTTGAAGCCAAATTGTTCACATAACTTGTTCATTGCCTTGTTATAGAACTCTTTGCCATTATCAGTTATGATATAATGAGGAACACTATAACGATAAATAATATTTGCTCATAATAGATTCCTTCTTGATTTCTTTGCATACTATAGCTTCAACCTATTTAGAGAAGTAATCCATTGCAGCTAGAATATAGAGATGACCACATGAGCTCTTTTGAAAAGGCCCTATAACATCAAGTCCCCAAGCATCAAAAGGCCAAGATGCAACTATAGGATGAAATGCTTCTGGTGGCTGGTGTATCATGTTTGCATAAAACTAACACTTTTGACATCTTCTGGCATAGTCCACGTAGTCTTTGACCATTGTGGGCCAATAGTATCCCATCCTTTTGATTTGAAAGTGCAGTTTTGGAATGGATTGATGAGCTCCATATATCCCAAAATGTGCCTTTTATAATGCCTTAGCAGCTTCTTCTTCTCCCAAACAACGTATGAGAATACCATCAAAGGAACGTCTATAAAGGGTTCCCTTATAGTATATAAATCTAAGAGCTTGACGTTTGACCTCAGTTTTATGGCGTACATGTCACACCTCATCTCATGTAGCTCGAGATGGACGTTTAAAACCAACCATTCAACAAAGAATTTAATTTAATCAAACTATATATTAATTATAATTATATTAGCTAAAAAAATTAAAATAAGCCTGATGTAATCATGTAATTGAAAATAAGAAAACCTTCCTGTAATTTGATGAATTTATGTTTGATAACTATAATATAGGATTATTAAGTAACATAGGAAAATCACATTTTTATAACTAGATTGATATTAATCTTTGCAAACCAAAGACATGGTAGAGTAAACATTATTAAGCAATATAAATCATTTTTATACATAGATGCTTTACACAAAGCCTAGCCACCACTATTTGACTTAATAATATATCCTTTTACAATACTTATATAGACATCATTAAAAAACAAAAATACTAGGCTTCTCTAACGAGGATGTTGGCCAACCTTAATCTGGAACTTCTATACACCCTCTCTTAGCTCAATCCACCCACTATCAAGCCCTGTTATGTGAAAAAGTTTATAAAACAAAGTAAAATGAGTACAAAAATACTCAATGAATAGATATTCCAAGCAAAAAATAATTTAGTTATATCAAACACATTAAACTTCTCAAATCAAAATACTAAAGTACTTAAAAATCAAATTATCATCCACTTGAAATATCAAAGCCATTCTTGCTTTTAAACTTGTACAAAGCTTAGCCAAGTAAAACACATTCCTTTATAAACATTAATACAACCTTTCATATGTATTAACCATCCCTAAACAAGCATCACAACCAGGCTATCACCGATTCAATCTCAAAGCATACTTGAAGGCTAACCATTCGACTACATTAGCACGGAACGACCCTTCTTCCTTCACCATCATACAATCAAGTGCCCTGTAACAACCAAGACAATCTCAATGTGTATATATCATGTCAGAACATCCAACATCTCATATAGGGTTGTAATACGCAAACCAAATACCATTTTCACCAAATGATCAATCAAAACAACATTATCACATTTATGGTTTAATAACCATTCAAAATCAATCAATATTTGTCATAGTTCAAAGAAGTCAAATTAGGTCAAGCATAAGCTCATTTCAATCACCAAGTAATAAAAATAATCTTAATTCAGATCACAAAATAAAGTATATAGAATTAACACATTGAATTCGTATACTTGAAACCTTTAAAGCTTAAAATTAACTTATGTAATTCAAGTATAACAATGTTGAATGGAAACAATTTTAACATATCAATTCAGTTCATTAAACATCTCCAAAATATTCATTTTGTTGCTGTTATATGATGGTTTAAAGGGCTTGAACATCTACTCACAAAATAGCTTTCAAAACTAACACAACTCGATCACTGATTTGTTCGATTCGCACCAAAACCTTCCTTTACTCTTCCTGCACCTAAAACATGAAATTTCATTTAAAAATTATCAATATAACATTCCCACATAATGCCCTAATCATGCAACCTCCACATGATATGCTAAATGTGTAAACCAACTCAAATTCACAATTCTACCCCTTTAACTCTAAAAGGCTCTTTCAGGCAAAATGTACAAAAATTCCTCAAACCTGTAGAAAATGAATCTCAAGCTCAGATTTTAATCAATCTTAGTTTTATATGTATTCTAACTACTTTAAAAATTTCATCTCATTTGGACAACTATATAACGAGATATAGGCATCCAAACATAACTAGGTCAACATGCACAAATAGATTGAGCATTAAAATATTTCTCATTTTCAGCCAAACTTAGAGACTAAATTAGGTAAACATAAAATAATAAAAGTTTTAGATACCTCTTTAAAGTTTATAAATAATTAAATAAAGCTAAATTTGGAGCTCTCTAGCTCAAGTTATGATTGAAACACTGGGACTGAAAAACCAGATGCTTAAAACCCGAGAACAGCATGTTATGAACCGTAAACCAAATCAACCAAAACAAGTTAATTACTTACCAATCGGATAAATATAGCCTTTAGGGATGATAATTTCAGCCTGAAATTGCTTTATACTTCTTGATTTAGCTTGCAAAAGATCAACTTTAATTAAAGAATTCAGAATTCTCTCTACTTCTCTCTCTTTTCTCTTCCTTTCTTTTCTTTTCCTTTTCTTTTCCTTAATAATGAAGGCTGATCTTCCTAAGCCATGACTTTAAAGAAGAATCCATGACTTTAAAGAAGAATCCATATCATATTTGGATATATTAAAGATGAAATATCCATTTTAAGTCATAATGAATTGGTTTTCTCATCTATTAAACCTCAAGCTTTCAATTGTGCATTTTAGCACGTTTGTTTGTTTCAACTGAGTCCAAATCCTCCTAAACTTTTTAAATCTCACTCTTTATTTTATTTTTAATCCTAATCCCTTTTATTCTTATAATTTTATTAATTTTGAGTTACATCAAAATTCAAAAATTCTAGATCTTCGATTGAGAACAAGTCATGGCTTAACCCGATACACTAGCCTAAACATATATACTAGCTATACTTAAACTCAACCAATATACATATAAATGCAATGTAATATGTATGCAAATGTACCTATAGTAGAGTACGGGTGTGATAGTACATCATTTGGAAGTTTTTCATATTCTAAATAGTTAATGAGCGGTTGGCACCAATCATCCAAGTCAACTTCATAGACAGAAACAATGTTTACTTCATCTTTATCTTCATCTTCAATTCCAATTGATGATGAAATAACCATTCGTTGATATATTGGGACTTTGATCCCATCATCTGATACAGTTTTTATTGATGCCAAATTAGCTAAGGCATCTGCTTATTGGTTCTCTTTTCGTGAAAATGCTCAATTGAGAAGGTATCAAATTGGGTTAGTAACTTTAAGGCATAGTTGAAGTAAGGCATTAACTCAAATTTCTTTATTTCATAGAGCATAAGAAGTTGATTAATAATCAACTTTAAATCTCCAAAAAATTTGAGATTTGAAATTTGTATATTGATTGCCATCTCTAATCCCAAAATCAAGGCTTAATACTCTACCACATTATTTGAGCAAAGTTCTTTTAAATTGAAGGCAAAAGGCAAGAGATCTCCTTCTGGGCTCATGAAAATTATCCCAGCACCTACACCATTATGTCTAGTTGCTCCATCAAAGAGCATCCTCCAAGGACTTAGAAACTCTATAAAGAAAACATCTTCATCTGAAAAGTCTTTAGAGAACTCCCAGTCATCACAAATCGGATGATCAATAAGAAAATCTACAAGAGCTTGGCCATTAACTACCTTTTGAGGTATGTAAACAATTTCTAATTCTTGTAGTAGAAGTGCCCATTTAGCTAATCTTCCTAGCAGAATTGGCTTTGACATGATGTATTTAATAGGTTCTGCTCAAGAAATTAGATAACGGAATGAGCTTACAAGCCTTAGCTTCTTTATGGCAAACATGAAAGTTAAACACATTTTTTCAATTTGTGTGTATTTCAACTCAACACTATTCAACATTCTACTAAGATAGTAGACTGCATTATCTTTTCCTCCATCATTCTTTTATGCTAGCAAGACTCCTAATGAATGCTCTTATGATGATATATAAAGGATGAGACGATGTCCTAAAACTAGAGCTTTTAAAATAGGTAGACTCAAGAGCTAAGTTTTAATGCTTTTGAAAACATTACTACACGCCTTATCCCACTCAAAAGGAACATCCTTTTTCATCAATCGATTGAAAGGCTAACATCTTCCTACTAAGTTCAAAATAAATCTTCTAATATATGCTAGCTTTCCTTGCAAGCTTTTGAGTTCATGGATGCTTCTTGGTTCTGACATCTTAATAATTGCATTAATATTTGTTTGGTCAATGCTAATGCCTCGATGACATACTATAAATCCTAAGAATTTACCTGAAGAGACTCCAAAAGCACATTTTAGAGGATTCATTTTGAGTTAATACTTTCGAAGAAGCTCAAATACTTCTTGAAGGTCTTACAAATGATTATTGATCTTTTTAGACTTTATAACCAAGTCATCTGCATAACATTCGACATTTTTGTGGAGCATATCATCAAAACCTTTTGCATTGCTCATAGATATGTTGCCCTTGCATTTTTAAGACTGAAAGGCATGACTTTGTAGCAATAAATCCCTTTTGGTATTCGAAAAGCAATTGCATTTGCATCTTGTGCATCCATTGGAATTTGATTGTATCTAGATGACCCATCAAGAAAAGATAATCTTTCATAGCCAATAGTAGCATCAATTATTATCTCAGTGATAGGTAATGGAAAATCATCTTTAGGACTAGCATTGTTAAGATCTCGAAAGTCAACACATACTTGAATTTGCCCATTTTTCTTTCTCACTCGAACAATGTTTGAAATCCATTTTGGATACTTGACTTCTTCAATAAAACTAGCATCAATAAATTTGTTAACATCAGCTTCAATTTGAGGAATTAACTCAAGTTAAAAGTGTCTTTGAGATTGCTTGACTGGGCTTGCCTCCTTTTTAATTGCCATATGATGAACTCCTACCTTTGGATCTAAGCCAGACATCTCTTTGTATGACTATGCAGGACATCCTTTTACTCAACCATGAGTTACTTGTAAGCGTCCTCTTCTTCTTAAGAAAAATTTATACTTAGAAAGATTGGTCGAGGATTTTCAATAGTCCCTAGGCTAATCTCTTTTAGTTCAGCCATTGTAGCCTCATTTCCTTCTTCAAAGTTTGTTAGAGCTTCTTCTACATCTTCCTCAATTGTTGGGTCTTATTTATCATCATCACTTATAGTGACATGATACAATGGCATCACATCCACTTTTTCCTTTTCCTTTTGATGAAAGAATGGGTTAGTGATCACCACTATTTGTTGCTTTGCTTTTAGTACTTCACTAGCTGTAACAACCCATTTTCTTTGACAAATCATACATTATGGCACTTTACTTTCAATCCCCTTACGTATCACTGGCAAAGGAAAATTTTTTTAGCCTTCTTGAACTTTTTTTCTCTTCAAGACTCCAAGTTTATCTTTGGCAGGAACTTGCTTAAGTTTTGAACTATCACATGTTTGTGTTCCAATGCGATCAAACATTGAAACATGACTTGTAAGAGTTCCCAATTGTTCAAACATTGAAATCTTGGCTTTAACAGGCTTGTTTCCTTCATCCTCAATTGTGATGTATTTAGAAGCACTTTTATGAATTTTTAAGCATAAAAGAGTTGAAGGATGGTATCTAAGACCCTTTTTAGAGGCTTAAGGATTTGCTTCCTTTTGCATCCAAACCTTTCAAATTTCATTAGAAAGGCTTTTATCTTGCTGGGATTTCTCTTGCCCTTTTAATAATAAAGTGCTTTGTTGACCAAATCCTACTTTAGCTAATAACTTATAATCATTAGGATTAAAGCCATTTACAGATTTGGTAGAAAAGTCTTCATGCTCTCCAGTTGATCCTTGAAAAGGTTTTACGAACCATTTCAATGGTTCTTGAGTTTCTTTTGTTGCCATGAGCTTTGTGAATGGAAGGATTAGATCCTTCAGTTCATTGAAAATATTTTCATCTTGGTTCTTGAAGGAATGATGTTTTTCTACGTTCTTTTTCAATGGAATGCATTGAAGTTTAGAAGTCATTTGCATAGGATGTTGTTTTTGAACTTCTTTCTTTTCCTTTCCACTTTCTGTTAAGGATGAATAAGTTTCCTCAAATGGCTCTGTTCCTTTTTACTAAGTTCTTCTTTGAGCTAATTTTCTGAATCAACTTTAATTTGTATCTTATCATCTATTGTCGCCTCAAAGTAGAACTTAGCATCTGCATAGTGCGATTCTACTTCATTAAATGGATCAGTATCTGCCATAACTCTCCTTACTTCACCATTCTTATAATATTTAAAGCATTGATGGAGTATAGATCAGACCAACATATTTTCATGAATTCGAGGATGCCCTAGCAATACATTGTAAGTAGTCCTTGCACCAACGACATGAAGTAGAGCACTTAATTTTATGCCATCAATGTATAGATCAATGTGAACTTTACTAAGGGCTCTTTGATTGCCTTGATTAAATCCTTGAATTATTAATCGACTTTGCGTCAAGTTATCCATAGGTAAGCTAAGTTGCTTCATTGTCATTAGTGGAATTATATTGACAACTGATCCATTATCAACCAAAATTCTTTTAGTCTTTTGTTCACGAATAAACCTTATGACAAACAAAGGTCAATTTTGAAATCTTGGCCTAAGCAACAAATTATCCTTAGTGTAAATAATTTCCTCTTCACATGTACAATAAGCATCATAATGAGGGCATGTTTCATTCTCTTAGATTTCTGTCTCACTCCCTCCTCCAATATAGTAACATGTAAGTGCATCAAAAGGTTTCCCAAAATCCTTTGGCATGTAATCAGCTAAAGTGATTGGCACTCTAGGTTTTTGGAAAATATTTTTAGCCTCAAGAGAAGGTAAAGCTTTTCTAGATTTTGTAAAGTTGAACTTCTTTTTTTTCCATGTTTGTGCTTTTGAAAATGCCTTTACCATTTTAACTCTTTTTGGAGCTGGCTTTGGATGAGAAACATTCTTCTTTTGACTCCTTTGATGAGTAACAAAGATCCACCCTTCATCATCATATTTATCACTTGAAGTGTTTCCCCTATGAATTTATTGCATATTCGATTGTATATCACTCTGATGCTCCATTGTCCTTTGAATAGAAGAATGAATTTCAATAGTTATTGGATCAAATTTTCCAAAGCTAATTATGAAATTTGTAGATGTCGTAAGAAGACTTGAATCTACAATATTAGTCATTTTAGCACTTACTTCCTCTTCATCAAAGTCAATTTCTCCTTTTCTTTTCAACTCAATTATTTTATCCTTTAAGACAAAACATTGTTCCACTAGATGGCTAATCAAGTGATGATACTTGCAATAATTTGTATCATTATTTTATTAGTTTCATCGGGATGCTTCATCTCTGGGAGTTCAATGAGGTTTGCTTCAAGTAATTCATCAAACATTCTTGAAACATCAGAGTTAGAGAAAGGATATTTCCTCTCTTGTCTTTCTTGCAAGGAAATCTTCTTCTTTTTTTGTGATTGAGTAGCAATATTAGGCTTTACCTCCTTCTTTCCAGCCTTAAAATTCATTGTGACCGGAATTGAGCTAACTGTCAAAGATTGCTTTCTTTTAGGCTTTGCATTTGACTTAGTATTTTTTCTTATTTCTTGCTTATCTTTATTTTTATTTGGCTCTTGCATATGAATGCTTTGATTTCCAGCATCCAAGATACTAAGTTCCATATTATGAGCGCGGATAGCTAACTCTTCAAAAGTACTTGGCTTTACTCCTTGAAGAATATAGGATAAACCCCATTTCATTCCTTTAATGCACATTTCAATGCCAAATGTTTCAAAAAGTCTATCTTTATAATTCAAGCTAAGGCATCTCCACCTTTGAATATAATCAATGACAGGCTCATCTTTCCATTGGCGAGTGGTAGTAAGCTCAATCTTGCTGACTATGAGGCGAGTGCTATAGAAATGATTAAGAAAATCTTATTCCAATTGCTCCCAACTATCTATTGATCAAGCTTTCATATCTATGTACCAATCAAAGGCATTACTTTTTAATGATCGGACAAATTTCTTAATAAGCAAATCACCATCTGTGCCAGCTTTATTGCAATTTACAACAAAGTGAGCAACCTGCTATCTTGGATTTCCTTTACCATCAAATTGTTGAAACTTTGGTGATTGTAATTTGGAGGCATTTTTAGCATGTCAATTCTCTGTGTATATGGCTTTGCATACATATAAGAGAATTGAACTAAAGTTTCCACCTAGTCTTTAATAACTTCTTTGATGAATTCTTTGAGCTTAGCAGCAGAAATTGAATTGGTGATTGCCAATTGAGTGTCATCCTCAGCTTTGGCTATGGAAGTACTTCCATCTTCAATTTGTACTTTTGGCAAGTCAACTATTGCATCCATGGGTGCTTTTCCAGTTGTTTTCTCTAACTTAGCGGTTAAAGATGCAATTTGAGCATCTTTTTTGTTAGAGTTGTTCATGGGCTCTTCCACTATCTTGGTCAAGTTTGTAATTTTCTCTTCCATTGATGGCGTGTTAGTCATTATAACAGACATGGAAGTTGAACCATGGTGAGGTGAAGTTAGCATAGAACTTGCACTTGAACTTTCCCCTTCATCATCAGATTTGAATGATGAGAAAAGGTCATTAATCTCTAAAGAAGAGATTTTTCCTCCTTATGCTCTTGAAGAGACAATGGATTGATGAGGAAAAGAAACTGTTTGTTCATACATCTCCTCAGTTGATTTTGTTTTCATCACAGCATCATGAGTACTATCACTAAGATAACCAACACATGATGCAATTGGAGAGTGAGGTTGGATAGCTCGATGACGAAGGTCATATTTCTTGGAAATCATCATTTTGCTTTTCTTTGGTATCATTTTCTTCAAATAGTTGATTTGCAAAAAAGGAGATGAGAGGTAGAGATGTCCCACTTGGCATGCCAAAAATTTGTAGATGCAAAATTCAAGTATGAAAAATCAAACCAGAAAATTAAGCAAATTAAAAACTTTGTTGATCTTGAAAAGTGGATTAGAATCTCTATAAAATTCTTATTACAAAGAATTTAAATCCTCATATTCGAATCTCACAGTGCTTTGAAATAACTTGAATCAAGGGCTTGTTGTAGCTTAATCTTGAATCAAAAATGACTTTGGAGAAGAACACCTTTGATGATCTTATGGAACTTGAAGAACACCTTTGATGATCTTAGAGAGATTTGAGTCTTGAATTTGGCAGAGCTTCAAAGCTTGATTTATTGATCTTGAGACTTGAATATGATAGAGCTTCAAGGCTTGATTTCTTGAGTCTTAATCTTCTTAAAAGTTTGGGAGCCAACTCTATTTATAGGCACTTGTAGAGGTAGTGCAAGTGTTATGAAACTTCATAACTCTAGTGGTGGGATTAATTTTAATCGCCTATGATACAATTTGATTGGCTCATCTGCATCACTATTTAAATAAATGATTTTTTTATAATTATCATTTATTTATTATTATCTTAATGGCATTTTTAAAATAATTTAGTTGGCCATTAAAATAATTTAATTAAGATAATAAACCTAAATATTTCACTGGTTTAAAATCTTTATAATTTTATTAGACTAAAAATATTTAATTAATGTAATTAAATTATTTAATAGACCGAAAATTTCTTATTGGTCTAAAAATAATTTCTAAAATTTTACATGTCTACAGTGAGCATAGAACAAAATTAGGAATAATGAATTATTATTATTTACTTTCAAGTTTTTTTTGGAACATTTAGATTTGACATATTTGCTCTTTTTCTATGGAAAAAAGTTTTTTGATTAGATGGAAACTTTATTGGTTCTGCTTCCCATGCTGTCACTCATCATTAATTTGATGTTCAAATGATAGATTGCTTGGAATCAGATAGAGAAGCTCTTGAAGATTTTAGAAAATTTAAGTCTAGTGGTGGATCTAGAGAATTGTATTTTAACTTACATGGATTCTATTTCAGATTTGAAATTTGTTAATTTTAGTTTATTTGCCATCTTAGACTTAAGCTATGATAGCATCAAATCCAAGCTCCCAACTTAGGTTCTGAACATTAGTACGCTTGTACACATTGACATCAACCGTAACGAATTGATCGAGCAGACGCCACTTGGTTAAGTGAGATGCCAAATTTTCAGTTCTTGGATCTGAGTTTCAACTTCCTCTCAAAAGGGAGCTCTCAACTATTAAAAGATAGCAGGAAGAAGTTGAATGATTTTTTATCTAAGCTGCTATAATTTGCATGGTAAGCTTCTCGTCTCCATTGAAAATAAGACATCTCTCTCTGAAGTTGCATTGCCATTATCCTTACTAAATTTTATTAAGTCTGAAAACTCCAAATGTTGGAGAAAACATATTGATGGGTGAAATTCCAGAGTGGATTGGAACTGGCTTCTCACATTTTAGAATACTAATCTTGAGGTTTAATGCATATTCATGACAACAAAATTGTGAATACTTGTGAATACAGAGTTAGTGTCTAAAGTTCACAACACTATTTCCCTTTGAACTAGCATTGACCTCTATGGGAGATCTTTCCGATGAAATTATTGGCTTTAAATTTGTCAAAAAACTACATTGGTGGACAAGTTCCTTTGTATATTTTAGAATTACATCAATTGTCATCCTTTGATCTATCAAGCAATATGTTTTTAGGTCCTATTCCTCAAAGCATTTCTTCACCATCGTTCTTGGGCTATTTAAATTTATCTAAAAACAATTTTACAAAAAGAATGCCTTTTTCGGGGCAGCTAACAGCTTTTGAAGCATCATCTCACGGTTCCTTGTCCAAGTGATCATCCAACTCCCACATCTAATGATAATGATAGCTACAACTATAATATTAACAATTGGTTTTACTTGATAATTGAGTTTGGTTTTGCAGTAACAGTTCCTGGAGTGATTCCTAATGGACAGTATAGTTCACAAATTATTAGAGTTGGGATACTGACACCGGTCATTAATACCTTCAAAGGGTAGTGCACGGCTATGCACCTTTGGAGACACGGCCGTGCTTGAAGTAGTTCATTTCAGAGTTGAATTCTACAAGCAGGCACAACTTATTTCACACGAATGCACCTAAGGGTAAAAATTGTATAGCGTCAAGAAAATCAGATGCACATGATTGTGTGTCACTTTGACACAATCGTTACGTTAATCACGTTTGAATTTTTTTATTATTTGGAATATTTATTTTATTCATATTTTATTCTAATTATGCTTGGGTATACATATTTTTTTTAGAGTGTGTTGAATACTGTTTTTCACTTTTATTAATCAAATTGAAGCTTTTAGCTTATTTTTTCTAGATTAAGAATTGAGTCTCTGAATTGAAGCTGATTTGTTTTCAATAATCAATCATGTGTTGATTATTCACAATGTTGCATTAGATATAAGTAAAAAATGCATGTGTTACTACTCATTGTAATGTCATCATGATACTAATAGTTCAAACTATTTTCATGTTAGAATTTGGATTGTTGCATTCTGTTCCGAGTTTCTTATTTTTAATTTTCAGCGAAGGAAAAAAACAAGTGATATGAATGTTCACAATGTGTTAATCTTTTTTTTTTTTTGAAAAAATAAGAAGATTATATTGAAGATTCAAAGATACAGGAACAGCAAAGGCACAAAGGCCGCTACAGCATTCATCGGTATTACATCTACAAAGGGTAGAGCCTCTATTGGTAGAAGTAATTGACACTGACTAACCTATAAAACATAAGAATAATTAAGATGCTAAGCTTTCTAACAAACATGTTGTTCCCTGTGTAGATGGAGCCATGAAGAGGATTGGATAACCCATAGAAAGTAGCCGGATACACTATGACAAAAGAAAAGCTTAGGGAAGCTTGACTGAACCCTAACCAGCAACTCCTAAAATTTGTGGATCTTCAAGCTGAAATCAGAATTAAAACTCATTCAACTAGCAACAGTCTGACAATCACAGCAGTCCAATGATCTGTTCTTCAAGCTCCAGCTCCAGTGATCTTATCCTCAAGCTCTGGCAGTCCAAGAGTGTAACGTCTGTTGCAAAAATGGACTGGAGATGGGGAAGAAACAAGCATCAACTGGACCAGATCTTGAGAGATCTTAAAACAAAATATCACAAAGCTATTAGCAAATATTATCAAAATATAACATAAAAGACATATCAGATTTATTTATTAACAGAAAACTAGAATAAAATTGGTATTTAAATGGTTTTTGTGGCAAAAATGGCTAAAAAACCATTCAAATTCAGATGTTTAAGCTACGAAGAAGAAAAATATGAACTGTGATAAAAAAGAGAACTTTCTCGAGAGGAAGAAGAATGGGGTGAATTCTTTGGATGGTACCAGAACTTTGCACTTGATTACAAAATGGTACAATTATTTTAATTTGTATCTTTTTAATACCAAAACATCGATTTTAGTTGCACAAGGAAGTCCCAAAAACACAATCAGTCAAAATTTGATGACGTGGCAACTAAAAATGCATCGTCAGCAGTCACATCGTATACTACATCGACAAACAGTTGCAACTTATTTGATGTTTTACTTTTTGGACCAGTTGAGAGAATTCTGAAATAATCCAATTTTGAATGAGCAGCATCATTAACTTAAGTTTTTTTTATTTTTTTTCACTTTTTATTTTTTATTGCTAATGTGCCAAATGATATGGCTGCTGACGGAGCATCTCCGGTTGCCACGTCATCAAATTGGCCTGATTGTGTGTTTGGGACTTCTCGGTGCAACTAAAATCAATGTTTTAGTACCAAAAAGATATAAATTGAAGTAATGGTACCATTTTGTAATCTAGTGCAAAGTTTTGGTATCATTCATAGAATTTACCCAAGAAGAATGTGTTAATCTTTCTAATCTGTATGAGGAGATAAATTAACATCTTGCAGTTACTATAGTGAAATTGTTTAAATCATTGTTGCCTGTACCTTGGATAAGTACACACATTTTTTTTGGAACTGCGAACACCTCAACAATAATTATGAAAAATCTAAATTTCAAATTTAATATACTCCCTCCATTCCACTTTAACTGTCATGTTTTAAAGCTTTACTTGGATTAAGAGAGTGTTATTTGGACATAAATATAAGTAAATAGGACTAAATTGTCCCTATATTGATAAACTCAAAATTTATTTCAAATTTTGTTTCTTGAATATATGTAAAAAAAATAATGAGTAAAACTAAATTTTTAATCCATATTTGAACTACAAACTTGTCATTATCCCCTTTGTTCCTAAATAATTGAAGTTTCAGAAGTTTAATTTTGCTCGTAAATAATTGATGTTTTAAGTTACCAATGCATTTTAATTACTTTTTTTTCATATTTCACCCTTATTTAATATAGGAGAATTAATTGAATAGATATCTATTCTTTTTGTGACTCTATATAAAGCTAATAATTAGTTAAGAGAATTATTATAAGCGTAGTATAGTATTTTAAACATATATTAAATGCATTTCTTAATATAAATGAAGAATCTTTAAACGACAATTATTTAGGAACAAATGGAGTAATAAATATTGAAAAGAATATATTTCCACTTTCTAGAAGACTTATTCTTGGTAGGCTAAAAATACTTTGAAAATATTGAAAAATAAAACAAGTGTAAAAAATGTTATTAAGGATAAAATAGGAAAATACAAGATAATATTTTCTTGGATATACAAACATGATAGATAAATGGAATTTTATTTTTTTCAAAACATGACAGCTAAAATGGAACGGATGGAGTATATTTTTTCTGTATATTGATATCTACAAATTTCAAAAGAAATAATTTTTTATTATCATTAATATAATCAAAAAAATTCTAATTAATTCAAATCAAGTCCTAATCACCCTATAAAGAGGGAAAGCTCTTTAAACATTTATTTTCTGGTATATAAAATTCTAACAAAAAATATTTTATTTTTAAAATTTAAATTTTTTTTCATTTAAATTAAAAATATCAACACGTCAAATTAATATAACTAAGGTCAGTTTAAGAAAGATGTTCCAAGAAAAATGATGAAATAATAAGTCACTGGTACCTTTACAGTATCAATAAAAAAAGATTAAAATATAAAAGTAGCAAATATGATTATTAATTCTCTTGAAAATTAAAAATTATATGGAGAAAATATAGTATAACCAATTGGCATCACTATTCACATAATAAAATCATATATACTTTGCTAATACTGCAAAAAGCCATTCCAAGAGTCAGCTTAGCTGTTGTTAATCATGACAAATTGTCAAATCCCAAATCCCCCATGTAATCAAAATGATGAACTTGCAAGCATATTCAAAATTACAAACTTCAAAGGCTCCAAATGCGATTTACTCTTCACTTTTATTTGTACCAATAGAGTCTTCTCTGATCTTGTTCATCTCCACAATGGCATGTTGAGTTGGAATCGATTAAAAATAATAATAAAATAGTTATTAGCACATAAAAAATGGAACGATATAATAGTGAACAAGAAAAAAAAATTTCAACTAAATAAATTCACTATTACAAAAGAAAAATATTTTATAACCAAGCTCACAAATTATTTCCACTCTTATATACATACTACAAAACCCATCCACTGGTACCTCACTTTTATTTGCCACTCATGGCACACTTTCTCTCATACACTACACACACCACTCACTTATTCACTCACACTCACAAATGATTTTCTTCTTCTCTTAGTATGTTTTAGCATGAAACTCAATACCTATTTAAACTGCAAAATGCACTTTACAAGAACCAATCATCACCATTCAACATTTACCAACTTTTCCATTATCTTTGTTGGCCAATTCTTTTATAAGTGCATAGTCCACTTGCTCTTAAAGTTGGTAAAGCACTTTGCTTAATTTTGATTGTACAAAGGAAAACCATCTGGAAGATTTTATTAGTAATGATTTTAACACTCCCCCTCATTACTAATATCCCTAATCTTCTTCCTTGAAGTCATGCCAAGTTCTTCTCAAAATTCTTCTAATTTTTCACTATTAAGACCCTTAGTGAAAATGTCTGCCAATTGTTCTTTTGTCTTCACTTGGATCACCTTGATCTCCCCAGTTAAGGCCTTTTCACGAATAAAGTGATATTGCACTTCCACACGCTTTGTTCTGGCATGAAACACTGGGTTTTCAACTAAACAAATAGTTGACTGATTATCACAGTATAATGGTACTAGATAATCAATTGGTTGGTGTAGATTCTCCAACAATTGTACTAACCACATACTTTCCTGTGCCGCCATCGTTGCTGCATGATACTCAGCCTCTGTTGTTGAGAGTGACACTATTGGTTGTCTTTTGCTACACCAAGTAACAACTCCAGAACCCAAACTAAATGCATAACCGGTGGTTGATTTTCATGTATCATAATCATTAGCATAATCAGCATCGCAATATCCTTCCAACTTGTAAGTCATTTTACTTTTATAAAATAACCCGTGATCAAGTGTTCCTTTGATGTACCTCAAAATTCTCCGAACAGCTTCCAGGTGTCACTTTTTCAGAGTTTTCATGAACCAGCTGACTACTCCAACTACAAATGTAATATTTGGCCTTGTCAATATTAAATAGATCAAACTACCAACTATTTGTCGGTACATCATCGAATCCTCCAAATCTTTGCCTTCTGTTATGCTTAATTTGGAGTTCACCTCTATTGGAAGAGCAAGAGGTTTGTAATCAAGCATTCCATACTTTTGAAGGAGAATCCTTGCATATTTCTCCTGACATAAGAATAACCCTTCTCTTGTACACTCCACTTCTAATCCAAGAAAGTGATTCAGCTCCCCAAGTTCTTTCATCTGAAATCAGACTGATAGATTCTTCTTTGTCTGGTGGATCTCATTAACATCATCTCCAGTGATGATGAGATCATCAACATAAATAAGAATTATTACTAGCTTCCCTTCTCGAGCTTTGACAAATAAACTTGAATTAGCTAGTGCAACTCCATAGCCACTATGGATAAAAAAACTCAACAATCTTGCCATACCATGCTCCGGGGGCTTGCTTCAACCCATACAATGCCTTCTTTAGTTTGCAAACATACTCAGGATTAAGCTTGTTCTCAAACCAATTAGGTTGCTCCATGTACACTTCTCGATCTAACTCTCCATTAAGAAACACATTCTTGACATCCATCTGCCATAAATCTTAAGAGTTGTTTGCAGCAAGTGCTAACAAAACACGAACAGTTGAAATCTTGGCCACTAGACTAAACGTTTCATCATAGTCTAGCCCATACTGCTGTCAAAATCCTCATGCTACCAGACGAGCTTTGTATCTTTCAATTGAGCCATTTGGATGAGTCTTGATCTTGTACACCTATTTACACGAGATAGGCTTCACATCTTTAGGTTTTGGCACCAAGTCCCAAGTTTGATTTTCAGCAAGGGCTTTGATCTCCTCTTCCATGGCTTTTCTCCATTCAGTTTTCCGTGATGCCTCCTCAAATGATGTTGGTTCTTTTTCTTCTTCTACCACTACAACATTAGCATATTTAGGATTTTTTATTTTCACCCGAGTTGATCTTATCAATTGTATTGGTGATGTTGCAGGTTGTTCTTCTGGCATCTCCACTGTTGGTTGATCCTCAGCATCTATCCTTTGATACACACCAATCTGCGATGGCCTTTCTTAAGGTTCAAACTCTTTTGGACTCTGCTGAACTTTTGTTGACTGCTCTTCATTCTTCTCATGCAATTGTTCTTCTTTATTGGAGTAAGGAAGTGCAACATACTCTGGTGTCCACCATGATGTGTCTCATCAAATACAACATTTTGTGAGACATACCATTTGACAGTTGTAGGATCACAACATCTCCATCCTTTTCTGTTCTCATCATACCCCATAAAGATACACCTGGTTGCCTTTTTCTCGAACTTGCTACATAGATGATCAGGTACAAATACATAGCAAACACAGCCAAATACTTTAAAGTGGCTCACTGTAGGTTTCATGCTCTATAATTTCTCAAATGGAGACATAAATCCCATCTTTGGTTGAGGAAGTCTATTGATTATATGAGCTGCTGTTTTCATACACTCAGCCCAAAATCTCCCAGGGACATTCTTAGCATGCAACATGCTTCTGCATACTTCTGCAAGATGCTTGTTCTTTCATTCTGCAACACCATTTTGTTGTGGCGTATTTGGACAAGTCAATTGCCTCCTAATCTTGCACTGGACAAGATAACTTGAGAACTCATCAGAGATGTATTCTCCCCCATGATCAATACGAACACACTAGATTTTGCTTCCAACTTCATTTTCAACCATCAACTTGAACTCTTTGAATTTTGTTAGAGTTTCAGATTTTTCTTTCATGAAATAGACCCAGACATATCTTGAATAATCATCAATAAATGTCACCATATAGTGCATACCATTGACTGATGACTGCTTCACTTTTCCAAATACATCTGAGTGGATTAACTCTAGCAATTGTTTGGCTCTAAATGATGACTCCTCATATGGAAGTTGGTCCGCCTTTCCATACTGACATCCAGCACAAACCACGTCAATACAAACATCAAGATTAGGTAGCCCTTTTAAAGAGGACTTGTTCATCATCATCTTCAGCTTCTGATAATTGACATGTCCCAGCCATGCATGCCACAAGTCAGTTGTTTCATTGCTCCTTGTCTTCTCCACATAAGCATCTTCTGTAAATAAAACATACATAAAATCCACTTTCTGTCCCTCTATAATTGGTGTGTCAACTATTTTAACTTGTTGACAAACCTTGACATCTTTGTGGCCAAACACAACATAATTGCCACAGTTAGTTAAATCTGAAACTGACAAAAGATTCTTCTTCATGCCTGATACTTTGTACACATCCTCCAACTGTACTTGTTGTTGATTCAAACAGGAAGTGATCAGAGTGTCACCAATGTGAGTGATTGGTAGTTGTGAGTTATTTGCATTTACCACAACTCGCCTGCCTTTGTACTTCGAAGCATTACGGAGCTTGCCTTTGTCGCGTGTCATGTGATTAGAACAGCCTGAATAAAAAAACCAACACTTCTCATAATTAATTCTATGAGAACTAGATGCACTAGATGCCTGCTCTTCTT
>CATIWM010310820.1:0-10422 GCA_949671775.1 Mallotus repandus
GTTATACATCAAAATTCTGCTCTTCTCCCAAGATGCGCCAATCAACCAACACTCAAGGCCCTGCTACTCATCTCGTCACAAACTCCACCAAACTCAATCCCAACACATGGATAATGGACACAGGAGCCGGAAATCACATCACCCCTAAGACAACCTTAGCATTCACTCTGATTTCTCAAGAACTGATGGAGTTCAAATTGGTAATGGTAATAGCCTCTCAATCTTACATGTTGGAAATTCTCAATGTGTCTCTCAAAATAAATTATTTCATTTACAATATATTCTTCATGTTCCTCATAGTGGTGCTAATTTACTTTCTATTTCTTCTTTCACTAATTCTGACAATGTCTATGTTGAATTTTTCTCTTCTTCTTTTGTAATCTAGGATATCCCCATAAAGGAGGTTTTAATTTCAGGTCTGAATGATAGTGGACTTTATTCACTATTTCTTGGTCCCATCCCAACTTCTCCATTGTCAAACTCATTGTCGTCATCGTCTACATCACCACAGGCTCTATTTTGTTCATTCCAAAGATGGCATGAGCGTTTGGGTCATGCTTCTCTTTGGACTGTTCGCACTACTCTTCATAATGGCAATATCTCAGTGTCTTCTAATAAAATAAAAAATTTATGGCATGCTTGTTCAGTCAATAAAAGTCATAAATTACCTTTTCCTATTTCTACTTCTATGTTAATGGTCCTTTAGATTTAATTTATTCATATTTATGGGGCCTGCTCCAGTGTCTTCAATTCATAGTCACAGCTATTATGTATTATTTTATGTTCATTTTAGCAAATATTGTTGGATTTATTTTCTTCATTATAAGTCTGAAGTTCTTAGCACATTTATTAAGTTTTGCCATTTGGTTGAAAAATTCTTTAATCGTTCTATTGAAGTTTTTCAATCAAACTGGGGTGGTGAGTTTCAAGCCTTGCAAAAATATTTATATGATAATGGCATCAGTCAACAAATAGCTTGTCCAAAAATACCTGAACAAAATGGCTGTGTTGAACGCAAACATCGCCTCATTATCGAAACTGGTCTATCATTACTTCATCATTCTCATGTTCCCAATGAATATTGGACTTATGCTTTTGAGACTACACTTTACATTATTAATCGGTCGCCTACACCTCTTTTACACGATGTTTCTCAGTTTTTTAAATTATTAAATCGCACTCCTGCTTATATTGATTTTAGAGTTTTTGGGTGTCTTTGCTATCCATGGTTACGTCTATATATATCTAATAAATTTCAATCTTGATCTCATCATAGTGCCTTTCTAGGATATAGTAGAGTGCATAAGGGTTATTATTATCTTGATCTTACTTCCAATAAAATTCTAATTTCTACACATGTTGTATTTGATGAACATGTATTCTCTTTTGCCGATACTAATACACCAATGTCTTGCATTCAATAAAGTTACCAATCCACCCACTACAATTTTTCTACCCTCATCCACATCACTTCCACCTTCTACTCCTCCTTCCCACCAAACTTCAACCTTATCTCCAACATCTACCAATCCTAATCCTAACACTCCTAATCCCATCATACTTCCTCCCTTACCAAACGTTGCACACCTAAACTCTAATTCATCAAATTTTCAAAAATCCAATCCACCTAAACTTCAAAAATCTCATCCTCCCATAACAACCTCTCCTAGCTCTCCAGGGCTACCGCTTTTTGTTGACCTTACCCATTTTCTCAAACCTTCATCCACCACTACTCTTGTTGTCCACAAAACTTACCTAATGACCACCCGCTCTCAAACGAGTAACCTCAAACTCAAAATTCTTCTTGCTAATGTACTTATTCCAATTGAACCATCAACATATAAACAAGCATCACATTCTCCTGAATGGTTAAAAGCAATGAATGTTGCGATGACTTCCCTTCATGCTAATGACACTTAAGACTTGGTAACCTCTGATCCTTCTCAAAATCTAGTTGGTTGCAAGTGGGCCTATCACATTATGCAAACTTCAGATGGCAAAATTGACAGAAATAAAGCCTGTTTGGTGGCTAAGGGTTTCATCAATGTCCCAATGTTTATTTTCAAGATATATACAGTCCAGTGGTAAAGCCAGCAACCATGGATTTAGTTCTTTCACATGCTATCTCTTCCCATTGGTGTATCAAAAAATTGGATGTTTCCAATGCCTTTTTACATACAAATTTAGAGGAAGATGTCTTCATGCAACAACCACCCAATTTTGTTCATCCTCATTATCCAACACATGTTTGCAAATTAAAGAAATCATTGTATGGTCTCAAGCAAGCTCCACGATAATGGTTTTGTTGCTTTTATGATGTACTTCTCAAGATTGGTTTTCAAGGCTCCCAAACAGACACATCTTTATCTTTTCTCAATGATAATGGTGTTCTTGCCTTCTATTCAGTGTACGTATATGACATCATTTTAACAGGAAATTCATCTAATCACCTCTAATCTATTATTTCTACTTTACAACAGAGCTTTGCCTTAAAAGATCTTAGTGAACTTTCATATTTTCTCGGTGTAATAGTCCACTATAACTCTCAAGGGTTGTTGCTCACATAAAGAAAATATACCAATGACTTGTTACACAAAGCAAATATGCCCGAAGCTAATGGCATCTCTATACCAAGTTGTTCTCAACTCAAATTATCTCTATCAGCTGGTCGTACCTTTCATGATCCCTATCTTTATTGTAGCATCGTGGGAGGTCTTCAATATCTTTCTTTCATAAGACCGGATATCTCCTACTCTATTAATAAAGTTTCTCAGTTTATGCATTCTCCCACAGACGTTCACTGGATGGCAGTTAAACGAATTTTGCGTTATCTCAAACACACCTCTACTCATGGTATTCTTCTAAACCATATTCTAATTCCCAAATCCATGCATACTGTGATGCAGATTGGGGAGGGCCAGTAGATGATCACAAGTCCACATCTTCTTTTTGTATTTATGTTGGCCAAAATTTAATTGCCTGGGGATCAAAGAAACAACGCACTGTAGCACGCTCCTCTACAGAAGCTGAGTATCTAGCCATAGCTTCAACAACCGTTGAACTTCAATGGATCACTTCTCTTTTTACTGAAATCAGCACACCATCCTCCACTTTCTCAATTATTTGGTGTGACAACTTGAATGTAACCTATTTAACAACCATACCCATTTTTCATACACGGTTGAAACATTTGGAAATTGACTTCCATTATGTTCGTGATCAGGTTCAAAGAAAATTGCTTCAAGTGCGTCACATATCTACCTAAGACCAAATTGCAAATTGCTTAACAAAATCTCTATCCAAATCATGCTTTGCCTATCTTCAATCTAAGTTGAACATTGTTTCTCCCAATGCTTAACTTGCAGTAGGGTGATAAGGATAGATTTCATATCAGATTTGTTCCACAAAAGCTGTTACAACAGCTCGTTTATTTGACATTCAAGCTGCATATTTTCAGCTCACTTATTTGACTTATTTGAGATTGTAAAGCTGTTACAGCTCATTTATTTGACATTGTAAAGCTGTTACAACATCTCATTTATTTGACATTGTAAAGTTGTTACAACAGCTCATTTATTTGACATTGCACAAAGCTGTTGTAGCTCAATTATTTTCTATTGTATTCTATATATATATATAGCTTTGTTACATGAATAAAATCAAGCTTTATTTGCGGCCTTCTTCACTATAATCCAATTGGATATTAGACACACATGTGAGCGAAATTCACATATAGTTTAGATGTGATAGGTGTAAATAAAGTTGGAGAATGAAGTGGGAACAAATTTTACATTGAAAAGCAAAAGAAAAAGTAGTGGACGTATAATAAATAGGGATAAGGGAGTTACAAATTAAATGGTTTAGGCCATTTTAATGGAAGATAAACTCATTGTGAAGTTCATTGCTATATTTTGTGATCAAGCTCAATCCTTTAAGTCTGGTTTGAAATCCAAGCATATTAGAGTTCATGAAGTCCAAATTCTTAACATGGTATCAAATTTTACAATGCCTCAACAAGCTAGAAGATCCTAAAGAAGTTTCTGGATATTTGAAGATCCGAGTAGAGGTTCAAGTGAACAACCCACCAGAAAAGGTTGTAATTGAAAATTTGGAGAGACCCATGGACCATTTGAAGACTGAAGGAGAACATAAAGTCAAAGGAGCTATGTCTGGACTAGTGAAAATATGAAATCTTGAGGCAATTCGGTGAGACTAAAAGAGCTACAAATCTCAAAGAAGGAGGCCGGGTTTGGATTAGCTTATATTAAAATAAGTGCCAACAAGACCCAAAGGAGGTGCAGTTTAGTTGTACTTGAAGGGAGCCCAAAGGAGGAGGTCATGTTCGGATTAGTTCATATTGAGATAAGTGACAATTAGGCCGGAAAAAAAGGCGAAACAATTGTACTTGAGGAGAGTATTGAAGAATGAAATAGAAATAAATCCCACATTAAAAAAAATAATGAGCATATAATTGAGAGGGAGCCACAAAGTAAATGGAGCAAGTCATTTAGTGGAAAACAAGCCCACTATGAAGTCGATTGAAATTCATAACAAAAATTTATCTATAGTTCAGTGAACCGTAGTCTAATCCGAAATTCTCCTTTAATATTGGTACAATTTCTCAACTTTTGGGTTTTCCCATCATGTTCTTGGATGGGTATCGCAATACTGCTGAAATATGATTATAGCAACCATACAGTTTTTGCTGCCATGGAGCCTGAAAAATTTTCGTAGTTCTAATTCAGTTGATGGCTGATATCAGACAAGGCAGGATCTCGATGAGGTGTTTCTTGACATGTGAAGGAAGATGAGATGAGGATTGAGTTAAAATCATCTTTCCTTCTCAACAAAACAACAGAAGCTTCAGTAACATCAATCAAAACCTATCAGTTGTCAACCAAGATTGTATAGTAACTATGCAAGTGAAAGCTCAACAGTAGCTAGCATTTTGGTGGTTTTTTCCTTGAGGAAATTTCTTACCTTGTTCCTTCTTCAACTGCGAATAGTTGAAATAAAAACAGAATAGGAAGTAGAAAAGAGAGAATATTTGCACACTATGCACCAGAATTAGTGGCTTGTGGCCTAATGATTCTTGTCCGGATGGTAGCCTTTCAATACCAAATGGCCCGGCATTGAAGCAGATTTTTCCACCTAGAAAAGCAAAACTTTATTCACCAGATATAGAAACGCTTTACCATAAAATGAAGGGTTTAAGAATCCAGTTTAGCAGAAATCAAGCTCAAGAAAACGACACAAAAGCTAAGTGCCGGAAATATAAACTGCAGGTAGCAAATGTCATTGCACTTGAACTAATATATATGGAAGTTAATTTACCCACTGTCTGATACCAACTAGAAAACATATCTGCATGCACACACTCTCTTCAGAATTTATTTCACTGGTGGAGGGGGGTACGGAATAGGAATTAAGGTGAGATCATTTTTCCTCTTCAGTGCAGCACCAAAAACTTCAGTCATGTCAAGAGTTTCTGGCTTCACTCGAGGGGTAGTTTCCAATCAAAATGGTACAGCAGCTGTGCAAGTGAAAACTCAACGTTAACGAGGCCGAACAACATTCCTGGACACATCCTTCTTCCAGCACTAAATGGAAGAAACTCAAAATCATTCCCCTAATAATCAATTGAACGATTTTGGAATCTCTCTGGAAAGAATTTCTCAGCTTCAATCCAGTACTCGGGATCCATTCCAATCGCCCATGCATTCACAATTATCTTGGACTTGAATGGAATATTATAACCATTAATCTTACAGCTCTCTCTGCATTTTCTTGGAAGTAACGGAATTGGAGGGTGTAGTCTTAGAGTTTCCTTGATTACCAACTTTAAGTGGTGGAGTTCGTGAAGCCGTTTTTCATCTATATTTCCTTCTTTACCAAAAACCATCCTGACCTCTTCCTGTGCCTTTTCTATTACTCTTGGATTTTTTTAATAGTTCAGAAATTGCCCATTCTAGAGTTGTAGTTGATGTGTCACTACCAGCAATGAACATGTCCTGAAGCAAGAAACATGGTACACATTTAGTGATGAACAGAGTTTTTTTTTTTTTTGAAACAGTTTATTAAAGTCAATTCTTTTCATGGTCTTTGCTAATAACAGCTTGATGGCGTTCAAATAATAAACTTAATCTTTATACTTATTATGCAATATTTGAGACGAGACTGGTTTGTAGTTTTCATAAGATTGTGAACTTAAGCCCTAAATCTTATCTGAACAAAGTCGTGCAACCTTGTGTGTTTATTTTATAGCATCATGAAACAAAAGAATATGTACTGACCAGGATGACTGCTTTTATGTTGCCGTCTGTTATGGGGACTACAAGGTCTTCTTGATCCTGAAATTTTAAAAGGACATTCACTAAATCTTCTTCATCATCAGCACAAGACTTGCCTGCTGCCCTTTTATTTCTATGATCATTCATGATGTTTTGGAATATCTTATCTGTTATTTGATGAATTCTCTTGAGTCTAGGAAACATTCCCACTAATCCAATAAAGCAATTTGATGGAAGGATACACATCAGCAAGAGCAAAACCTCCAGCATCTTCTACAAGTTTCTTGACAGTTGGTATGAATACATCTTCTCCCTTCCATATCTTACCAAATGCTGCGCTTGAAATGATGCTATAGTTCATAGAATTGAGCAAACTGCTCAAGTTGATTGGTGATCCTCTGGCATTACAGGGCATAGATCTAATCAGTTTTGAGACTTCTTCTATGATTGATCCGAATGACTCTACACGTTTTGCAGTTACTAGCTCAAGGGTGCAAATCTTTCGCATTTGTCTCCAATATTCTACATATGGTGCAAATATAATTTCTGTATTATTATAAGCAGTAACAGTTGCAGTAAGGACAAGAGGTCTTTCAGCAAAGGTAACATCATGAGATTTCATCACTTCTTTATCAGTTTCAGGTGATGATACGATGATGCTGGTAAATTCCCCAAGTTGAAGATGCATTATGGGTCCATACTCTTTGGCTAAATCTCTTAGGCGGTGACGGGGTAGAAAGCCAACTAAATGATGCAAGCTACCTATTAGAGGGAGCTCCCATGGTCCTGGTGGAAGATTTGGAGTTGAGTTATTGGTTCTTGATTTCTTCCATAGTTTAGATACCATGACGATGAAGATTAGGAAGGTGAGAAGCATTGGGAAGAAAGGGAATTGAAGTTCCATGGCAAGGATGGACACTTCTCAAAGAAACAAAGACTAATTCATAGAGGCTAGTGCCTACCATGATTTTTTGAGTTATTTAAGAAACAAAATTTCTACTTCAATATCAACCAATATATATTTTCACACATGATTGATTGAGAATTATCTATATCATATACTATTTTCATTTTTAATTAATTCCCTTTTGATTTCTTGATTCCATTCGATTCATTGGCTTGAATATTATTTAATTGCAACTCTTATTCCTATATTTTTATTTTTTATCTCACAATTACTTTTATTTTTGTAATTGGATACTAACTATAATTTATTCAATGAATCAAGATTCGATAAAAAATTAATTGGATTCCTTTTTCCAGAGTTGGCAATTAATTAGCCATTGCAAGAAATTCATTCTTGCAGGTAAATGCTCAATACCCAAGTAGGCCAAATCCTTTGTATGTAAAAAGTCTGTGAATTGTGAAGGGGACAGAGGGATAGGGAGTATGGTGTGATGAAGAGGGAATGGATGGAGAAGAAAAAGGTAATTGGGTAGGAGGAGTGAGAGCTAAAGCATGAAAGAATGGACTGGATGGATAAGTAAAAGAAAAATGAGGGGAAGGAATGAATGAAGTGCCTGATAGACCACCTTTTGACACTAATGTCGGTGAGGTGGTAGTAATGCCTTAGGTGGAAGGTCCTGCATGGAACTCAGTATGAACATTGTGTGGCAGAGGAACGAGAATAAATGCAGCATTAGTGGCTAGGGCTGTTAGAGTGGGAGCTCATCGGCGTGCACGACATTGATGACGTTGTAGTGTCACCTCATCAACATGCCCAACATTGATCAACTATTGTTGGAGTGGTGCAGGATTAGGGTGTGGCATATCATTGGTAACTCGTCACCTATACTCATTAATTGCAATTTCGTAATTGTTGGCGATCTGATTAGCTTGGGATAAATCTTGAGTTAATGCAATATGCTCCAATGCATCAGCCTCGACATTGAAAAGAAATAAATTTATAAAAAGTTGTAAAAATAATTACACAGGATTTCCAATGACAAAATAAAATAAAGTACGTACAGCAACTCCCAAGCGAGCACTAACAGGTGAGATCCATTGACGTGTCACAGAACGGTACCACTCCAAATATTGTGAATGGTAATGGATGGATCCATGTGAAGGTTCCCCAACCACAATATGATGAGAATGATGACCACAAAGCTCGACCCATTGGGCATGTCTTTCCACCCACCCAATCTGTATCCTAATCCCGTAAATTATTATGATGCAACTCATCAAAGCAGAATTGAGGATGAGGAATGGGTTGTACACATCCAAATTGTCATAGTACCCAATTAGGGTAGTGCCATTCAACAATATGGATGCATATTAGCAATACTATCGACAGCCATATGTCGTGCCCTTGTAATTAAGCAATAAGCGGCCAGCCGTTGAATGACATCCTCGGTGTATGGCTCCCAGATAATAATAATATTAATAATAACTAATGGTAATAATAATAATAATAATAAGCATAATTATTTTATTACAAATATTGAATTACAATATATATATATAATGCTTATTAATAAATTGGAGAAATTCCTTTATAATGCATATAGAAAATTAAATATGCTATAAAATTTTTGGCAAATGTTGGATAATTAAAGAAAAATTAATTATGTAATATTGTAGTGAAAGTTTTACCTTATCATGATGTGCATTATCTAGTCTGAACTGGATGTCGGTAATGACTTGTGTGGGAATAGTTGTAGTCCCATGTGGTCAGCTCCATCTGAAAACATTGTATGTCATATGTTAGTGAACTAAAATTTTCATCAAAATTTTAAAATATAACTAAAATTTACAAATATAACTCATATACATGTGACCTAAAGGTGCATATGACAGAATCGAATGGTCACGCAGTGTAGGAGTGAGAAAAGGAAATCGCTCCCAAGCCCATAGTTAAAGGAGGAAGAGTGGGCAACCCATCTGTGCCACTGTTGGAAGCCTCGAAGCCTAACACAACTCCCTATGCAGGAAAGCCAAACATGCAGAGCCCCAATTATAATGGCCTATTAAGTCAATATTGTCCAAGTGTTGAAGGAACAACAAACTGACTTTCCCGCAATCAAATTTAGGGAACAATACCGACGAACAAAGCTGCAATATGTAGGCACGTGTATGTCTATGCAATGTCATCAGGTTAATTTATAGAGGCAATTTTCTGAAGTGCTCCTTAAACCAAGAACTGTGAACTAATGAATAGTGAATGTCCCTAAGTTTAGGTGAAATCCCTAGAAGCGATTGGCATAAATCTAGGTAATCAATACAAACTCAACCAGTAATAGGACGCCCATCAATTGGCAGTCCCATCAAAATAGCAATATCCTAGAGCATTATTATGCACTCTCCATTTGGAAGATGGAAAGTATGTGTCTCCGGTCTCCAACGCTCCACAAGGGCAGAAATTAGGTGCCAATCATAATGACACTCGCAGAGGTGTGCAATGTCACACCCGCTCTGTTAGCTGAAGAGTAAGCACAACTGGTTGAATGTTGGACAAAGCTTGCTAAAACGCTATAATAAAATCTCATAGCACAAGGATTAAACATAACTTATATATATATATGTGTGTGTGTGTGTGTGTGTGTGTGTGTGGCTATAAGCTTAAAGTTTGTAACATACTCTAAATTTCAGTTTAATGGTTACACATCAAATAACTATCACCATTATTCATAATACTACAGACTTATCTATAATACTTAGAACTTTCTTAAGTACACGCCAAAAGAATAAGATAACTAAGTTTTTGGCTCAACCCCTTCTAAATGTTGAAGAGTAGACAAAAAGGGAGACGATCCTACTATAGCACTACTCCTGATGCTCCAAAGAATCTGTGAAAAATTAAAAGTGAGGGGTGAGTATAAAAATACTCAGTGAGTGGATAAAGATGTAACAAAGTGGTAACAAATGCTATTTTCCTCTTAATAAATTCGTAATACTGATATTGTCGTAATAGTAATAATTTCAAAGTTGCTGAATATATATATATATATATATATATATATATATATATATATATATAATCAACATATGGAAGTAGTAATAAACTATGATTAATATCATTCGCTAATTTATGAAAATGTAAGCTCTAATTAACATATTGGTTGAATCAAGCTAAAAGGACAATCAATATAAATCATTTCATACACTCATTAAATACATATCCTAAAGATTA